>MU220035.1:429947-474805 GCA_018584345.1 Thuja plicata | reverse complement strand
CCCTACTACAACCAAGTCTCCTATTTTATTAAAATATCCCTTCAATGCCTCATCCCTGTAATACTCCCTCTGAGTCTGGTATACTTCTTTAAAGTACTCAAAATCAATATCATCCATGTGCTCTGAGGTGTCAATCAGCTTGAAGATCCTTCTGATTTCATTAGCTGATACAGTTAATAGCACATTTCCCTGGGTATCCCTAACAACCCTAGCCACTTTGTCATATGTGTTTGCAATTAATGTGAACAAATCAGTGTCCATAAACACACCAGGTGCTATCAATTTTCCTATGTCTAACTCCCAAATGTTACAGTCTGGGGTAGGAGCATTCCTTTGGCTACAAGCTGTTCTGAACAGAGTAAGACTATCAAAACTGGTCTTGACATATTTTTCCCATCTACCGAAATCATACAACCCGTCTCCAATTTTGAAATGGGGATGTGGTGGAACTACCCTTTTAATTTGAGTGGCATCTCTAGTGGATAGTGGTAATTGCTGTAACAAATCTTCCCTAACGTTTCTTTTTTGATAATCAATTTCTCTAGAAATCTCAACTCTAGGGGCATTCTGAACCTAAGGCCTTTTTTTCAATATTAAATTTAAATTCTGAGACAAAGTTCTAAAACCTTTCTGCACTACAAATCCCACTAACAATCTGAACACTGGTGAATCAGAAAAGCTTACCTGTTCTGCACAGTAGTTGCATGAACCTAATTCTCTCTACAATCCCATTTTTTCTCAAATGATTTTGATGAATCATTGTGAGTGTAAGTCAACTTAATCAATTTTACAGCCTCAATCAAATCAGTCTTTCGAATTGAATTCGACTGGAGTGGCCACACATTTTGCAATTAATTTGCTAGCTTCAATTTCACTACTTAATGGCTCTCTGCAACACATTTTATCAACTTTGAATTTGAGCCGTAGATTCTGGACATCACTTTCTGCATTTGATGACTATCTTATTTTCTCAAAAACAACTATTTGCCTAGGACACATGTCAACACCGCTTAATCACTTACTCACTAGATGTTGAGCATTTTTCTTTTAAGTGATTAAGCAGACCATTAGATATAAAACAACTTAACTGCCTTTTAAACTCTTGCCAACTCTGAATGTCTAGTTCCACCAACTGC
Source organism: Thuja plicata (assembly GCA_018584345.1). NCBI lineage: Eukaryota > Viridiplantae > Streptophyta > Pinopsida > Cupressales > Cupressaceae > Thuja > Thuja plicata. Next base: position 473,669 of record MU220035.1, on the reverse strand, counting down.
CAGATGTCATCACCGCTTAATGGCTTGTCTGATAGATGTCATGCATCTTGGGTATAAGACATTATGCCACTATTAGATCTTTCTAGGCTTTAGCAACCTTTATGCTATCCACGACCGGACCCACATTCTTTCTTGGACAGGTGTCGCTGACGCTTAATGGCTTGCCCATTAGATGTCGCGCACTTTTCATTGAAGCCATTAAGTAAGCCGTTGGATTTTTCCATACTTTCCCACCATTTAACTAAGAAATTTTATGACTATTCGGCCCCACCAAGGACACGTGTCACCATCGCTTAATCACTTAACCGATAGATGTCGTTTACCTTTTGATTAAGCCATTAAGCGGGCTGTTTGATCAAAACCAACTTTCTCACCACATAAGATAATGACATAAAATGGATTTTTTAGTGGCATGACTTAGGAATTATTAAAGTGGTTAGGATAACACAGTCTTTTAAAAAAAATAACCCATTTAACGCGAACACATGACTTGAGGCAACTTAAGTGACTGAATAAGTAACATGAAAATAGAATTGGCCAAGACACTTAGGGTTTTTTAGACATTTTCCACCATTTTCAACTAGGTTAAGGGTAGGAATAAAATTTGCAGAAGCACAAGAATAATTTTAACCCTAATTTTAGATCCTTAGACACCACCAATGACAAGGGACCCTAAGAAAATTACAAGGCACAATTCAAACAGGAAATAGCACCAACAAAACCTTTATGCATCTGCAATCATTACGGTAGAGTGAGACTCAAAATGAACCTCACAACCCATCACGAGAATGCGCATGATATGTCATACATCCTCAAGGGTCACAGTCATCTCACCAGTGGGGAGATGAAAGGTGTTGTGTTTTGAGTTCCCTCTCTTGGCAAGAGCAGTCAACAACCCTCGATTTACCCTGATGTCTAGTAAATCTATCAAAGATAGTAAACCAAGGCGTCTAATGATCTATGGATCTGCATCAGTCAGGGAGAAATATAGGGAAAGGAATCATGCAGGTCGAGGTATTTAGAATGAGACAATGGGGAAATTAGTCTATCAGGCACAAAATACAAACTTACATCAGTATTTCAGCTAAGTCAACCACACAGACAATCCAACAAATCAATCTTTTACAATCAAACAAAGGAAAACTAGTCAAAATTTAAAAATTAACACACTCTACTTAAAATGATTCTATTTTTCCTAGATGTGAGCTTGCATCCCGTATGCAATCCCAAAATGACAGGATGTGGTGGGGAAACTGGGAGGCAATCTAGTTTTTATAGGATGTGATGCGGAATTCTGGAAGCAATCCTATTTTCATAGGATGTGATGAAATCCAAAGTTGGACAAAAAATACTAAAAGTGACTCTCTGCTGACCTACGAGAAGCGATCTTGTCTTCATGGGATGTGATTTGGAAATTTGAAATTTTATCAGATGTGACATGAGATTGACAGGATGTGATATGGAACCCCAAATGTGACTCAATGCTCAATTGCCTATAACTATTGAAAAAGGTGAAAAAATAGGAAACAAAAATCATAAAAAGGTAGGTCTCAATGTACTCACTAGATGTGCATAGTGTGCTGGATTATCATGATGATGTGCTAGCTCAAATAAATGCCTCTCTATAGGAACCACCATCTTCTCTCTAGAGCTCAAGAATTTACCAAGGATGAAAGTGAAAATGAATGGGTAAAAAGTGATTTTTGAGACTTATATTGACCTTTTAGGGCTAAACAAAAGCTCCAGAACCCTTAAAGGACTATCAATTTTCTATTTCATTCTTCTTAGATCAATTATGAATGAAATCAAACACAAGAAAAATGTTTCAATAGGACAGTAAAATTTTTGTGACAGTCTCCAACAAATGTAGAATTGCTCTATATGTTCAGAAAATGATTCGCAGGCTTTACACAATCAGATTTTCATGGTTCTCTATCCAAAAATTGCACATCATACATAAAAATCTTGGTCGTATATCATTTTATCAGGCTCAAAATTAACATTTTAAAGTAGTCAACTTGGCAAAATTATGTTTTCTCTTAACACACTTTTGCTTCATCTCATCTTCTAATTGATTCTTGATTGATTTAATTGATCTGTTCCATTGATCTATCATTATAAAGAGGGATTTTATTCTATTTTCCTTCAATTTTGTTCATGAGGGGGCATGATCACACTTAAAATCAATCAAATTCTTTCTCAAACCACAAAACTAACTTCATCATCAAAAGACTAGAGGCATGACAATTTCCTTTGATCAAGTTGGGATTATTGGATGGAAGGCTTTAGCTCTAAACAAGTCGTATATCTTTTGGAGAGAAACAATTTGGGAAGTTCATCAAGATCCTATGTACAAATTATGAGGGAGAATGTGTTAGAAATCAATTCAAATATTTTTTCTTATGTTTTTATCAACATGTAGCACATATATAGTTCCATACAATCCTTAACGAAATGGTGTCACAGAATGCATGAATAGGTCCTTAAAGGAGATGAGTGATTTTATGAATCACTTCAAATATTTGACACCTTAGTAGTGGCCAAAGGCCATCAAGTATGAATCCATAATTGAGTCCCTCACAAAGTTGTGAAGGGGGTAACTCCTTCTCAAACCCACAATAAAGCACTTAAGAGTGTTTGGTTCTCTTGCATGGGCTCACTTTCTAGTTGAGTAATGCAAGACTATGGATCTGCAGAGCAAGCATTGCATATTTTTTTGGGTATCTAGATGATGTCAAAGGATATAGACTTCCCTATCCCACTACTCATGAGTTATTAATTAAGAGGATTGTTCCACTTAGGGAGAGTTCTTCCAGTTCTTTTCATACTACTTCTCCATCCACCATCACATTGGAGATATTACAGCATGATGATAGTTCTTTAGATGATAGTAACCCTCCCAATGCTAATGAGGACTCTTTTCCCTCCACTTTTGATGGTTAGTGATGATGAGGATTTACGTTCCTATCCTAGTCATCATTCATAGGTTAATAATTCTTCTCTAGACTCTAACATGATGACATGCAATAAAATACTTATGATTAAACATTATCAAAATTATATTATATTTTATTTTGAGTTATTATGCTATACAAAAATGGTTTGAATTTATTTTTTGTGATTGCTCCACCACATTCAATTATTTGTTGATGTAGAAAAACACTATACTAAGGAAAATAGTGATGCTAAGAGGCATGATTCTAAAAGTGAGTAATTTTCAATGGCAAAGAGTGATAATCGATGTTAGGTGATGGTTGGATTACCTAGGGTTAAGGTCCTTTTACCTAGGCCTTGGTATGGGAATATGCACATAGTGGGTAGTTGAAATTGGGTCAACTTGGGCTCTAAGAGATATTTAAAATTTGAACTTGTTTTGTTTCTATACCAAGAATAAAAATAACAACCTAAGAGTTCATTTAATTTTGAATAAATTTAATTTTAATTTTGTAGGCTCTCGATAAAATAAAAAATTTCAATTTGGATTGTTTCTACAGAAAAAATAAAAAATAATAATCTAAACATTTAAAAACATTATCATAATAAGAGTTGATTCTAATTTTGAGAACCAATTAAAAATTAAAGCGAATAGAAATGCCAAATCCATCAAAATCATACACTGGTGTCACATACTAAGGACAACTACATATAAAATATATACTATTCTAACCTTTACAACTATTTTTTTTAATTAATTTATTTTATTTTTCCTCACCTTTACAACTTTACTCTCTACACCCACGCAATTACATACATAAGACATTTCTTAAAAGAAGTCTATAAATGAATAAGATTCCATACAAACAACCTAAAATATATATCATTATAATTTGTTAGAAGTTATATATATATATATATATATATATATATATATATATATGTATATATATTAAAAAAATAAGGACAGAGCTATGAATATTTTTATATACTACATGATGAAGTTGAAGATGAATTAATACAATTGTTTAAAAGTTACAAAAAATTTGGAGGTCTGCCTTGGCTTCTTGTCAAAAAAAATCTAAGGCTATGAGATTTATTCACTCATGGATGGATTTTCAGGCTATAACCAAATAAAGATTTCTCTTGAAGACTAGGAAAAGACAATAATTACATGCACATGGGGAATATTTTGCTAGAACATAATGCCATTTGGGAAAAAGAATGCTGGAGCTACATATCAACGAGCTATGACAAAAATCTTCCACGACATGATACATAAGAACATGGAGGACTATGTGGATGATACATTAGCCAAGTCAATGATATGAATGACTCACATTAAATACTTGAGGAAGATACTAGATTGAATGGATCAATTTCAACCAAGGTTCAATCCAAAGAAATGTGCATTTGGAGTCCAATTAGGGAAGCTCTTAGGGTTTATTGTGTCAGCTAAAAGAATTGAGGTGGAACCAGAAAAGGTAAAATAAATAATGGAAATGTCATCTCGTCATAACATCAGTCAAATGAGGACACTCCAAGGAAGACTCCAGTCAATCAAAAGATTCATGTCTCAACTAGTAGATAGAGCACAACCTTTCACAAAATTGTTACATAAAGGAGTAACTTTCAAATGGGATGAACATTGTGAAAATAATTTCAAAGAATTAAAGGACTATCTAGCTAATTCTCCTATTCTCATGGCGCATATTCATGGAAAACCTTTGTTACTCTATATTCCAACTACGACTACATCGCTTGGAGTATTGCAAGCACAAGAGGATGAAAACAATAAGGAAAGAGTGATTTATTATATCAGTAGGAAATTGGTGTCTTATGAAGTCAACTATAGTATCATTGAAAATGCTTGCTTGGAAGTTTTTTTTGCATCCCAGAAGTTCAGACACTACATGCTTTCGCATACAGTAAAACTTATCGCAAAGATTGATCCTCTCAAATACTTTTTGAGTAAAACAACATTGACATGAAGAATATCAAAATGGGTCTTAATACTCAGTGAATTTGATATTGAGTATGTAGACATAAAGGATATTAAAGGACAAGTGCTATCCAATCAAGTGGCTGATTCACCACTGCAAGATGCAACACCTTTTCTTATATAGTTTCCTGATGAGACAATCATGTACTTAAAAAAATATCCATGGAAGATGTAATTTGATGTCTCTTTCACACAACAAGGATACAGAGTAGGGGTATTGTTTATCACTCCTCAAGGTTACAAGATACCTAAGGCATACAAAATGATGTTTCCATGCACCAATATATCTCAGAATATGAAGCATTGATAAATGGGCTCAAGCTAGCTATTGAATGGAAAATCATAGAGTTACATATATATGGTGACTCTCAACTCATTATCAACCAAGTAAATGGAGAATATCAAACAAAAGATGACAAGATAATGGCCTGCAAGAAAATGGTAGAAGATTTGAAAAATTACTTTGTCTTCATCACATTCCAAAAAATTCCAAGAACAAAAAATAGAGATGCAAGTGCTATGACAATGCTAGGATCCATGTTACAACTGCAGGAACATCAATTCTACTATGACTTCTTGGTGGAAGAATTATCCTTTCCCACATTTGATAATCCTGAATCCAAAGTTATTTGTGCCTTAAACGCCCAAGATCAATCCAAATATGCCAATATAACTAATATCTTAGAGATCAAACCATACCTAATGGCTTGTCTAGAAATGAAAAATAAGCCTTAATTAGGACAACATCGTGTTATGTTCTCATTACTAATAACTTATATAGACAATATCTTGACGGAACACTACTTAGGTTTTTAGAATAAGAAGAGTCTGACCGCGTATTAAAAGAAGTCCATGAAGGTGTATGCGGATTGCACTTGAACAGTTTTTCACTAGCTAAGAAAATTCTAAGAGTTGGATACTATTGGCCTACAATGGAAAAAGATGCAGTGAAATTTGCTAAAAAATTTCAACAATGTCAAACACATGGAAACCTTATCCATGCTCCAGCCACAGAACTCATACCATTTATAACACATTGGCCATTACAACAATGGGCCTTTTATCTTGTTGGACAGATCTATCCTAATTCTTCAAGTGGTCACAGATACATCATAACAAACACTAACTATTTCACAAAGTGGGTCAAAGCAGTGTCATTAATCAAAGCCATTGGAAAAAAGTTGCTATGTTCATCTTGAACTACATCATTTGTAGGTACGGGATACCCTCAACTATTTTAATAGACAATGGGGGGTGGTTCAAGAACCAAGATATCAAGGACCTTTGTATGCTGTTTCACATCACTCAACATTTTTCTTCAATCTATTATCCTCAAGGTAATGGAAAAGTTGAGGCTTGAAATAAAAACATTCTAAAAATCCTACACAGAATTGTGAGTAAGTTTGGCAAAGACTGGCATTTGCAATTGAACCCAACACTATGGGCCTATAGAACAAGTATCCGAACACCAACATTAGCCACTCCATTTTCTCTAGTCTATGGCATAGAAGTAGTGTTACTAATTGAAGTATAAATTCCTTCTTTTAGAGTATCTCTCAAAGGTCTTGTCACAGATGAACAATACCACATAGATAGGGTTCACACACTCAAACGCCTATATGAGCGCAGACAACAAGCATTTGATCACCTCAAATTTTATCATAAAAGGATGTCAAAAGGGTACAACCAAAATTTAAATCCATGATAGTTTCAAGTGGGGGATCTCGTTCTAAGAGAGAATCCTAAGAATCAACCAAAAAAATAAAAATTCCAAGTTTGAACCCAACTGGCTGGGGCCTTTTGTTATCACAATAAATTTTGGGACAAGAGCTTATTAGGTAGATACACCTAAAGGAGATTTCCTTCTTGATCCTATCAATACCCTACACTTGAAGTGGTTCTTTGCTTGACATTTAGCTGAAGGGCTTGTACAGTGAAATTTATCCTGAGAAAACACCCAAAAAATAAAAAATTGATGCAGAAGAAACCCAAAAACAATGGAAAAGAGAAATAAAAAACAATGGAAAGAGTCTTGAAAAAGGCATTCTTGGTGAAAACTTGGCAAAAAGGCACCTTGATACAAACCAAAAAAGATAAAAGGAAAAAAGTACAAAAAAATAGAAAAATAGAAAAAGTGTGTTGGCTAAAACCTGGCAAACATGCGTCTTGGTAGAAAAAATAAAATTTGCCAAGTGGTGAAAACCTGGCAAAAAAGTGTCACTTGAACTCTGTGCTCCATCTATCAATGAGATGCTGACACCAACCCCTCACGGTCATATATTTTCTATTGGTTGTATTGAAATTCCTCATGAATGTCCTACCCTTGCCTGGGATTTGTCTGTATTTGCATCTTAGGGATAGTCATTCTGCACTAGGGGGCATCTTTGCTAGCATGTTCGGTTGGTATTTGTTGGTTTCTAGGTTGTCCTAAGTCCTTGCCTAGGAAGGTTTACTACTACAAACAATATTTCTTAATACTTGAATCAATACATCGCTATCACAAACAAGGGTGTTTCTTAAACACCACCTACCTATAACTGACATCATACTAGTGTTTCTCAACACTTCAATCAAACAATGTTTCTCAACACTATATTGGATTGCAATTTTTCATATTATCTCACTCACTTAGACATAAAAATGCATTGCTTAATTCCAAGTTGTAATTGATGATTTCTCTACTGTGATTGAAAAAATGAATCAAAGGTGTTCCTAAATGCCACATAAGCACATATAGACTGATCTTGATTGATTATGACTCTTTTCATATTCCAATGATGTTTCAAACTAGCAGCATGTAAATAGTTATGAATTTTCTTTATCTGATTATCAATTGTTTCTTGTTATGTCTTTCGAGATACTCCATGATATCTATTAAAAGACAAAGAGTCACAAGGACATGGGACATAACATTTTCTTTGTTTTCTGTGCATGGTGATTGTTTCAATGATCCTATGAATTTCACCTAATTTGGATGTTTATGGTAAGAGCTTCCAACATGAGTGGATAGCCACATATATCTCCATCCTGTTTATGTGTAAGCTACGGTGAGGTTCAACCAATTTCCTTGTCTATTTCTAATCAACTTCTAAGTAAGGTGTATGACACATTATGTACCCAAGGTTATGAATATGAAAGGTCATTGCGGGTTGCAAATCCTACATTACACACTAATAGAAGCTGATTCTTAAAATAAAAGGAGATAACTGATAAGTCATCCTGACCTTTATGCCTTGATGCTTAGGTTTATTTTTGACATTGCATCCAATAAAAATAGTATTCATACTTTCATGATACTTTCTTAGTATCATTGAAAGTTTTACTAACCAATGATCCCGTTGGACAAACACCCTATGATGATAAAATGCTAAAATGTAAAAAGATTAGTGACAGTCCTATAAGTCTACATTTAGTTGCACTTAAGATTGCATGATTCATTTAAAAAGAATAAGTACTTGAGCTCAAAATGATTTCTTGGTTCATTCAAAATCTAAGTTTGACTACTTAATCTATGTTAGTGATATATTCATGCCATTGCATATCCATTGCATTCATAATGGGAAAAGTAGAAAATACAAAAACAAAGCATTCAAGTGTTGCATTTTTACATCCTAAGTGCATCCATACATATATTTGCATAAAAAAAATCTCAAAAACATACATCTGCATATTCATATAGAATCATCTAACTCATCTATATATCAATAATAATCAAATAGCATAAATGATGCCATTACATGAATCTATTCTAAATCATCATAAAGACCAAGTACATCAGCAAGTGTGAATAAATATAATCATCTATCACATACATAAAAAAATAAATAATGAGCATATCAGACTCGGAGGAGGCTATCTCATATCTCATATATATATATATATATATATATCAGTGAATATCATATCAAAAATGTGGAAATGTCTACAACAGTATCAACGAGATCATGATAAATTATGTACAAATATATCAAATGTTTGCAGTACAAAGGTGATCACAAAAGGATCCATATACAAAAATTGTAGGAATCATCAGTAAAGTCATGTCTGAATTCCACCCTCTCCCTGATCAGGAGGAGGAGGTGGATCTACTCATGGATGAGGATGTGGTGGAGGCATCTCTCCCTCTGACTACTGCATTATAGTAGAATACAAGGGTGCTCTCTGTGGTTGTGGACCTGCAAAATAATACAAGGAAAAATGATATGCTTCTCTTTGACCTTGATGTGTGGTCGCGTGTTCTTGAATATCTCTCTATGATCTCATAACATATAGCTTCTTGTCCCTGTCTTCCAGCAGTGTCTCCAATATGGTAAAACAAGGCTTGAGCCTCTCTCTCTCTCTAACACTTTGATAGGGGATATCTATCTCTACCTTATCCCTACTAGAATCTCTTAGAGGATCCTGTCCAGGAGGTCCACCTCCCCCACTAGGTCTCTGACATGCTGATCTATGCTACTACTTTTGTCATTGTCTCATGAGTAATGGACCTGGATCCATGCATGGAGGCACAAACCTAAGATGAGTGTGTCTACTCTCCGCACCACCACCACCGCCCCTATCATCACCATCATCACCCCTATCATCCTGGCCATGTCTCTGACCTCTTTCCACTGGAGGGTGCCTACCATCTCTCCCACCACCCCTACTATCTCTCCAACCTATGTCTCCTCTGCCTCCACCTCTCACAGGTCTGTCATCAAAAGGATCATATTCTAAAGCATCCTCAATGTGAGGTGATATCTCATTAGGAAATGTAAAGCATGGAAATAGATACTGCAAAAGGTAAGAAAGATAAGCATTAGTACAAATGGCATCACTAACATCCACATGATAATCCCAGCCTACTGCCTCCTTCTGACTGATGTCTGCTCATGCGGTCTCATAAGCTAGGTGGGAACCCCACTATGCCTCCTCATCATAGATATGAGCATATGTAGTAAGCTCCTATGAAATATCCTATACCCAAATGTACTGTCTAAGGATGCATGTGACAATAAATCTCTCAACAATATATCATGTTTTTTTGATCAAATACCTGCTCTAAAATAAATATAGCATCTGTCACCAATTGGAAGTCCACTCCTCACAATCCAAATATTCTCCACTTGACCACCATAACATCATCTAGTTCTCGACACCAGTATTCCATCTTACCCATATGGGGTTGCTAGATAAAACCTGAATACATATAGACATATGGCTCCTCTAGTGCCCGTTGCGTATCTATAATTGCCTGTGTCACTGAGATGTACTCCTAGGCCCAAATCTACAATATTAGAATACTAATGGTCATGCTCCTCAAATAATCATATACTATCTCATGGAGATCCCTATACATATGACCCAAAATGTAGCTACCCCATCCAAATCTGCATGTGGAGCCAATCATCTGCTCTAGCATACCAACCCAAATACACATAAACCAATGCTATCCATGGTCTGGCATCAGGATCCCCCCTATCAATCCAGCAAGAAAAATAAGCAGTTTCTCATAATGATCAATCATGTAATCCCATGTCAAGGACTTGCGTACTATGGAGGGATCTGCAAAGAACCTTTGTGCATCTGCAATCACTACAGTAGAGAAAGACTCAAAATGAACCTCACAACCCATCACGGGAATGTGCATGATATGCCATACATCCTCAGGGATCATAGTCATCTCACTAGTGGGGAGATGAAAGGTGTTGTGATCTGAGTGTCATCTCTTAGCAAGAGCAGTCAACAACCCTTGATTTACCCTAATGTCTGGTAAATCTATCAAAGATAGTAAACCAAGGTGTCCAATGATCTGTTTCTCCACATCAAACAAGGAGCAAGATAGGGAAAGGAATCATGTAGATCGAGGTCCTCAAAATGAAAAAAAATGGGAAAATCAGTCTGTCAGGCACAAGATACAAACTTACATCAATATTTTAGCTAATTCAACCACACATACAATCTAATAGCTCAATCTTTTGCAATCAAACAGAGGAAAAATAGTCAAAATTTAAAAATTAACACACTCTACTTAAAATGATTATGTTTTTCCTAGATGAGAGCTCACATCCCATATGCGATCCCAAAATGACAGGATGTGGTGGGGAAACTGGGAGGCGATCCTATTTTTACAGGATGCGATGCGGGATTCTGGAAGCAATCCTATTTTCATAGGATGTGATGAAATTCAAAGTTGGAAAGAAAATACTAAAAGCAACTCTCTGCTGACCTATGAGAAGAAATCCTATTTTCATGGAATGCAATTTGGAAATTTTCAAGTTTATCGGATGTGACACAAGATTGATAGGATGTGATCTGGAACCCCGGATGCGAATCAATATTCAATTGCCTATAACTACTGTAAAAGGTGACAAAATAGGAAACAAAAAGTGTAAAAAGGTAGGTCTTAATGTACTCACTGACTGTGCATAGTGCGCTAGACACTCATGATGACGTGCTAGCTCGAATCAATTCCTCTCAACGGGGACCACCATCTTCTCTCTAGAGCTCAAGAATTTACCAAGGATGAAAGTGAAAATGAATATGTAAAAAGTGATTTTTGAGGCTTATATTGACCTTTTAGGGCTAAAAAAAAGCTCCAGAACCCTCAATGGACTATGAATTTTTAATTTTGTTCTTATTAGATAAATCAGGAATGAAATCAAACACAAGGACAATGTTTCAACAGGACAGTAAAAATTTTGCAACAGTCTCCAACAAATGCAGAATTGCTCAATATGTTCAGAAAATGATTCGCAGGCTTTACACAATCAGATTTTCATGGTTCTCTATCCACAATTGCACATCATACATCAAAATATTGGTCGTATAATCATTTTATCAGGCTCAAAATTAACATTTTAAAGTAGTCAACTTGGTAAAATTATGTTTTCTCTTAACACACTTTTGCTTCATCTCATCTTCTAATTGATTCTCCATTGATCCAATCGATCTGCTCCATTGATCTATCATTCTAAAGAGGGATTTTATTCTATCTTCCTTCAATTTTGTTCCTGAGGGGGCATGATCACACTTAAAATCAATCAAAGTCTTTCTCAAACAAAACAAATGACTTCATCATCAAAAGACTAGAGGCATGGCAATTTCCTGATCAAGTTGGGATAGTTGGATAGAAGGCTTTATCACTAAAAAATTCATATATCTATGCCTAAAATCTCTCATATCTTTATCAAGCTCTCAACAGATTTGTGCTAACCTTCATTAGATCAAGTTTAGAATTGATACCTCATAGCTCTCAGCAGCGTCGTACTAACCTTTGTTCGATCAAGTTTGGAGTTACTATTATCAATTCTTGTTCTATCAAGTTCAGAATTGGTATCTCTAGATCTACATTTAATTGACCTTCATTCGATCAATTTTGAATTCGATAATATTAGTATTAGTTCAATCAATTTTGATAGTGTTCTCATCAACTATATTTTGTTCAATCATGTGCAGAATTCTCAAACTTTCTAAAGTCAACATCAGACATTCTTTGAATCAATGTGCTTGTCACACATCAATTTAAAGAAGGGAAAATGTAACTACCCTAATTTGGTCTACTCTAACTAGAGACCCTATTTTCCCTAAATGTGATCATACCCCTAATTATGTCAATCCAACTATTCAATTATTGGAATAATTCATAAAAATCAATTTAATCTCCTAAAATCAAAGTGATTTCATCACTAACTCACATTAATTACCTTGGCCTATTTAAATCAAATCAACCCAATTAAATCCTTTTCTAAAGTAATTAATTAAAAGGGGATTAAATAAAATCTTTAAATACAACTCATCACTTGCACATGGAAAGTCAATCCATGAACCAATGAGAGTTCACTCACATGGATCACCAAAGATTCAATCCTCACCTCTTTTCACATGTTGATCTCAACCACTCATTTCTCAAATTATTCCATAAAAGGATTGAATTTTGAGGTGAATAGCCCCCCAAATTTTTAGAATATTGAATGCACTCTTATGCTGCCCACAATTTGAGAATTCTAATTGCATCCTTATGATGTAATTTTGTTTTATGATTTTAGATAGCTAATTAGATAACTTTCATTTGTGTTTCATGAATCTTTTCATCGGTTCTAAGCATGACTTGCATGATAGTTAGCTTCAATTATTAATAAATCTTTCATTCTAGGACTGGAGGTGTCACTGATTTAATACCTGATCTGAGGGAAATTATAACTTAAATCATACTCTTCTTAGATTGGAATCAATATGTTGATTTCAATGGTTTCCTTTTGCTTTTTTATTGATTTCCATCTTTCTAACCATTGATGCAATGGCATATCAAAGTGTTGTGTTGCACCTTGTAGGTACATAATTCACACACACAGTTTCCAATTCCCTTGAGGTGGTTTTCACTGAGGTGGAGGACTACGATTTTGATAATTTGGCCAAGAATTTTGTGGGTTTTTCTAAGGTTGTGGTGCATAACTTCTAAAGTTTGGAGGATATGAGGGTTTCCATTAATTGTTAGATTCATTGAAATTTGCATAAGGATTAGGAAAATATAGAGGATCTGAAGGCATACCTTATCTTGGCGCCCATGGTCATCTTTGTGGAATGATACATATTTGGCCCTCATCATCTTCAATTGGTCTAAACTCTAGCTGCACTTGCTTGTTGTCTAAACTGGCTACCATTTTGCATATTGTTCATGTCAGGTTTGTAACATATGCCCTTCTTGATGGTAGCCCTAGAATAGATTTTGCAAATATTCCTTATATAATCCCATTTAGGTTGAGTGATATCTCCTCCTCCCATAAGGTCTAATGCATCCATGTAGTTATCATCAATCCCTTAAAGAAATATTAACTTCTAGGATTCTTCACTAAGTGCATAATGCTTAGATTTATTGAAACTAAATTGGACCCTCTCAACATGATCTTTTATGATCTCATCCTCCTTTTGTGTCATCTTCAAAATATCCTCTCCATGCATATCACTACCTCTACAATAGTCCTTGTATTTTTAAAGGAACTTCTCCTTCATAAAATCCCAACTATCAATAGTATCAACACCTAGATTCATAAACCACCTTAGAGCATATTACTTCAGTATATAGTAGGGAACAATTTGAGTCTATGAGCATCAATTGTATAATCATAAATTCTGCATAGGATATACAAATTAATCAAGAAGGAGTCTAGGTATACTATTACCAACCCATATAATTTGGGAAGGAATGAGGGAGAGATTTCTTAAGATTATCAATTTCACATTGATCTGTATTGGGAGATAGAAAATTTGGATGGTTAGATGAAGGAGGATTTTGGCCTCGACCCACCATATTTTCCTGATAATTTATGAGAGAAAAATGATTCTCAACAAGTTTTTCACCAAGATGCTTCTCAGAGGATGTTCCAAACCTTCATAGTTCTACAAATATATCAATAAAAGGGTTTATCTCTTCTTTATCAACAAGTACATTTTGGGGCTCTTCTAGATGGTTATTAGGATTGGTTTCGTTAGGAAGGAATCTTCAATAAGAATCCCTTTTCCTACTTCTATGCACGTGGCTTTTAAATCAAGTCCATAATACCTACACAAAATTTAGTTTGGTGGTGATGATTCATACCTAATTGAAAATAATACCTTTCAGAAATCACAAACTCGCTATGCTACTAAATACTTAAAAAATTATAACTCCCAAGAAATCTTAGTTTGACACCATTCCCTAGCAATGATGACATTTGACTTGAAATGAGACAAAACTCTTTGTGCATTAAGAAATTTTAGAGTTATACTATCCTAACTTTGAACAACTAAAGTGCTAAACTGAACAAAATGAAGGAAATGCAACAAATATACTCTAACTACAATCTGATACAAATAAAATCAACTGAAACATTATTTTCTCTAATTTAGTAAGAAAAAAATACTATGTTCTTCCTTCAATGCAGGAACAGTCACAAAGCTATAATTTTGTGGTTGTAGGAATAGTCAACTACTAAAGCTACTAAAACTTGAATGCAAACAACTAAAGATTAACCTAAAAAATAAAATAGATAGAATCCTCACCAAGTGGGCCCCCTTGGATGAGTATTCTTAACAAGTAACTGAAATCTTGGAGACTACACATTCATAATAACATTATCCATTCATGTTGATAATAGAGATAACTGAACTTAGTCTTTAGTCAAAGTGCTTCAACAATAAAAATATATGGTACATTATTTTCTCAACCAACTACTTTTTAGGAAAATTTGGGAGAATTTATAGGAAAAAAAAATATAAATACCTAACTACTACAACCACTCCTCTCTCAACAACTAGGAGGAGGGCCTTTATTAAAAGCATGAAATCTAGGAACAAGAAGGATGAAACAAAGTAGGACTCTTCTCTAGCATTTACTTCACAATACAAGTTTCCCTATATTTTTTCTATCATTAGACATGGAAATTAACTAAGAAGATCACTATTCTTTTAACTAATCTAAGGAGTCCTATGTGTTTAAAACAACTATCTTGTTGTCTATAACAGTTTTGACTCCTTCCTTCTTTGTTTTCGTTGACCTTTTCAAAGCTTGCCACATCTTGGTGACTATATTTACTCCATCCCATCAACCTTGGACTTCTTTGATTATCTACATCCACCAAGATTAATATACAAAGATCCTATCATATTCGTAATTATTTATAATACAACATTAATCACCATTTATCCATGAAAATATACTCCTATTACAATCATTTAGTATCCATGGTATTTGTCAAAAAGGTCGTAAGAAATCACAGGATTGTTCAACAATATGACTTAAAATAGGTATTAACCGCAACGATCATGAACTTAAAATATAAAACAAGGTCTTAGAGAAGCATGAAATTCTAAAATAAAAGATCATAAATGAGGCCCATCATGCACAAGAGAGGATTTTTTGATGTGGGTGAAGTAACATTTGAGGATGTCCTTTGTGTTCCATCTTTATCAACTAATCTCCTACCTATTTATCAAATCACTCACTTAAGTTCCAACAAGAAAGTTGAGTTCACACCATATATAGTAGTAATCAGTGAAATGCATAATGGGTCTACTATTCCTATGGGAAAAGTTGATAATCAATCTAGGTTATATTAGTTTTCTTACTTTCTTCCTGAATCTCCTTCGATAGTCTTACTCACTCATGTAGATGAGATGAGTTATTTGTGGAATCAACAATTTGGACATTTGAACAACCATTATTTATAACAACTTAGTTAAGAGGACATGGTTTCAAGGTTGCCTTCTATTCAGTTTTATAATGGAGTTTTCTAGGGATGAATTCTTGGTAAGCATCCCGAGGAGAAATATGATATAGGTAAGCATGGAAGAGATACACAACTATTAGAGTTGGTACATAGTGACTTGGCAAGACCATTTCCAAAACCATGTTTTAGCAAGGCTAGATATGTCTTGACATTTATTGATGACTTCTCTAGATAGACAAGGGTTTACTTAAACAAAAGTCTAAGGTTTTGAGAATTTTCTAGATTTCAAAGCTTTTGGAGAGAAACAATTTGGGAAGTTCATCAAGATCCTATGTACAAATGATGAGGGAGAATGTGTTAGCAATCAATTCGAACATTTTTCTTATGTTATTATCAACATGTAGCACATATATAGTTCCATACAATCCTTAACGAAACGATGTCACATAATACATGAATAGGTCCTTAAAGGAGATGAGTAATTTTATGAATCACTTCAAATCTTTGATACCTTAGTAGTGGCCAGAGGCCATCAATCGTGAAACCAGAACTGAGTCCCTCACAAAGTTGTGAAGGGGGTAACTCCTTCTAAAACCCACAATAAAGCACTTTAGAGTGTCTGGTTCCCTTGCACGGGCTTACTTTCTAGTTGAGTAATGCAAGACTATGGATCTGAAGAGCAAGCCTTACATTTTTTTTTGGGTATCTAGATGATGTCAAAGGATATAGACTCCCCTATCCCACTACTCATGAGTTATTCATTAAAAGGATTGTTCAACTTATGGAGAGTTCTTCCAGTTCTTTTCATACTACTTCTCCATCCACCATCACATTGGAGATATTACATCATGATGATAGTTCTTCAGACGATAGTAATGCTCCCAATCCTAATGAGGACTCTTTTTCCTCTACTTTAGATGGTTAGTGATGATGAGGATTTACGTTCCTGTCCTAGTCATCATTCATAGGTTAATGATTCTCCTCTAGACTCTAACACGAGGACATGCAACAAAATATTTATTATTAAACATTATCAATATTATATTATATTTTATTTTGAGTTATTATTTTATACAAAAATGGTTTGAATTTATTTTTTGTGATTGCTCCACCATTTTCAATTATATGTTGATGTAGAGAAGCACTATACTAAGGAAAATAGTGATGCTAAGAGGCATGATTCTAAAAGTGAGTCATTTTCAATGGCAAAGAGTGATAATCGATGCTAGGTGATGGTTGGATTACCTAGGGGTAAGGTCCTTTTACCTAGGCCTTGGTATGGGAATAGACACATAGTGGGTAGTTGAAATTGGGTCAACTTGGGCTCTAAGAGATATTTAAAATTTGAACTTGTGTTGTTTCTATACCAAGAATAAAAATAACAACCTAAGAGTTCATTTAATTTTGAATAAATTTAATTATAATTTTGTAGGCTCTTGATAAAATTCAAAATTTGAATTTAGATGTTTCTACATCAAAAATAAAAAATAATAATCTAAACATTTAAAAACATTATGATAATAAGAGTTGATTCTAATTTTGAGAACCAATTAAAAATTAAAGCGAGTAGAAATGCCAAATCCATCAAAATCATACACAGGTATCACATACTAAGAACAACCACATATAAAATATAAAATATATACTATTCTAACCTTTACAACTTTTTTTATTTTTATTTTTATTTAAAATTTTCCTCACCTTTACAACTTTACTCTCTACACCCACGCAATTACATACATAAGACATTTCTTAAAAGAAGTCTATAAATGAATGAGCTTCCATACAAACAACCTAAAATATATATCATTATAATTTGTTAGAAGTGTTATATATATATAATTTGTTAGAAGTGTTATATATATATATATATATATATATATATAAGGAGAGAGCTATGAATATTGTTATATACTACATGATAAAGTTGAAGAGGAATTAATACAATTGTTTGAAAGTTACGAAAAATTTGGAGTATTGTTAAAAACAATCTAAAGCTAGTTGTCATTACTTAAATTATATCCACTCAATTAAAATACTCCTTTGTCTTGTTTTCCAAGCACATAACAAGGCGGGTTTACCAAAATTTGAATATAATTTATAACTTTTTTTAATGTATAACTTATATGATATGATGTCATCTTAAAAGCAATAATTTTCAAACCCATTCGTTTACTTTAATTATAAGATGACCTTCTTATAAATATTCATTAAATTGATAGGCACCTCATCATAAAGCCTATATTTTAGCTCTTATTTATCCTGAAATTTCAAACAAACCTATTAAGTTCAATAACGTTCAATATTTTTATTGTATTAAAAGTATAAGATATAATTAAATAGGATACACAATTTTAATACAATAAAGTCTTTATATATATTTTTTTAATGAAAAGTTAGTTGAATACTAATTTATCAATGGATTAGTAGTCTAGTTACATTATATCTTCTAAATATGAGAATATATGATTTTAAATTAATAGACAACTGAAAATAGATGTATATTTTGGAGTATGGCTTATCTTTGATTTGAAATAACAACCATAACCTTAATTGTATATTCTTTTGTTTTATATAATAGGTGTTTGAATTGTTGATATATGTTATTAAATATTGATAGATATTTAATTATTTCTTTAGTGTTATCTAGTATTACTAGGATAGTCATAGTCTAAGATCTATTTATATTAAAATATTATTGACAATGACAATATTTTATATCATTTATGAAAGATAAACAATATTAAGATACTTGCAATATTATATTTTTCAAAATATTATATTTATTTATTATAAAAATAATATGAAAGATGATACACAATTTAATATCAATTAAAAAATAATATACAAATGTTAGCATTATCTTTGCTTATACCAATACAAGAAGGAAACTAAAAACAAAAAAATAAAAAAAAAATATGTACAATCTATATGAATAAACATAATTATGAATAATAGTAGATTTGTAAATACAATGCACATACTAATATATTTAAAGTTTCAATATAATATTTTTGATATTAAAAAGTAGCAAAAGCTAGGGTGTTGTCCCTTATCCAACCAACCCTGAAGGCTAACAATGAAAGAGCATTAGGAGCATATTAGCAGCACATTAACAACACACTAGAAATATCAAAAACCAGTTAGGGTATAATGATAAGTTCTCAACATATTAATCATGATAACATATCTACTACCAATCTTTCTATAAGGTCTAACATAATTAGCTATAGTACTACTACTCCATGACAAGGCCAACATAACCATAAGCATAAAGCTTGTTATAGTCTTAAAAAGTAACATAAGAGCTACAAAAATAAAATATAAGGCCTCAGCGAACAATAACAGTATTGAACCAAAAAATAAACATGACACCATAAACAACCAGATCATTTAATTTTGCACCCAAACTGGAGCAACACATTAGCCCAGTCTTCAGTTAGGAACTTGAAATGTTCCTTATGATTCCCTTCCTTGTCAGAGTCTGGGCCCAACATCTTCTTCTATAATAGACAGAGGTTCGTGGACGAACTATGCATCACCCATAATCTGAACCTAAAAATGTTATCGATATTCTTCTCCAACTCCTCGACTTTGGCCATTAGCTTGCCAAAATCCTTAGTCAGCATCTTGCAGTTGTTACAGGTCCTAGGCTGAGTAGTTTTACAAGTCCCAATGAAATCATCTTCTTCCCTCGACATTATATCCTTAGTCAAGTCAATGGGTCCCAACCTCAAACTTTGAGTGACGTGGGTGGAAAAGTTAGCAGTCTTATAACCCTGAATCTCCATTTCACCACCCTTATCCATCTCCTCATTCTGGCTCTTGTCTTCATTATCATCACTCTCCTGCCCCCAATATCATTTGAGTCAATATAATATTAAATAAGTCATCTATTATATTATTGTAAGGGAAAATATAGCCTTTACAAAAATAACTACAAAATTAAATAATTTAAGAATTTAAAATAAACAACCTAAATAAATAATAGGGACTCGATATAATAAATATTAATTTAACTATATTTAAAGTGATATCTAGCTAGATTTATAACATACAAAAATGGCATAGAAGATGCTAGTAATTTGTTTTTCATAATGATGTATTTTAGTACTTATTTAGATTGTTACCTTAGAATGTAGATAGATTGTGTCCAACTTTGGTTTATAAGAATGCTTTTAGAAATGATCAATTGAAGCATTTAAATGGTTAGGCACATAGACCTATACTTGTACCCATGTGAATGAACAAGAAAAAAAGAAAACCTAGGCCTTCTATATTTAAGAAAATTTATACTAAGACCTAAAAGAAATACCATGAATATGGAAGATGGTCCCGACATGGAAATCTAAGAAAGGGAGAAAAACAATAAGGGAATATTAAATGGTACTCTTTCCTAGTTGGTCATTATTTCTCCAGACTCAAAGAGAAGGACATGAATGAAAAGAGACTATTGTAGTGGTTAAGGAAGGGGATTTTTTTTTGATGAGGAATTTAAAACTAATCCTAAGAAGAATAGTGAGGAGTCTAAATACGAGGCAAATAGTGAATTGGAGGAGGAGACAACAGATATGAGCATGGATAATGTACTAATGGAGGATGAGGATGAAGTTTAAGATTAACCAAGGAAAGAAGATATTAAGACTCTAGGGACAAGATGGAAGATTCTAGAGATCTCCACGAGGATGCGCTTGAGATTTCAAATACTAACAACATAGATAATAATCTAGTGGACAACATGAAAGTTCAAGTGGAAATATTGTATCCCAGGACAAGGATTGTTGAGTCTAGCACTGAAGAAACTATGATCGTCAAAAATCATTTTGAGAATGCAATAAACACCCTCACCATTATTACTATTGGGATTATGTTAAAGGATGTGATGGGTATGGTTAGAGATTGGTCTAAGATCATGAAGCAAAACAAAATAAGTGTAGGAAGTAGTGAAGACAAGAAAGAAGATACTAAAGATCACAATGGAGGTCAGGATGAATGGGAGGAGAACCTGTGAGAGTTGGAAAAGAATTGATGAATTATACCTAGCCTCAATATTTAAGTTATTTTATGATGCCCCTTAACTTTTGATTGCTTGCATGCCATTTTTTCATATATTTTATGGATATTGCTGCTATTTTAAATATAGATTCTTTGATTCCTAACACTCTTTTGAGGTTAGAAAGCCTAGTAATTTATAACTCTAATAGGCTTTCTGGAAGTTGTGTTTTTTTTAAATACTATATGGTTTAGTGCTAGCTTATTTTATTGTTTCAGATGATTTTGATTGTATAAGGTTGATTTTTGTTGGAGTTTGTAAGAACATTCAGCTTTTGTTGGTGGCTACTTTTAGGCTAGTTATTGTTTCTCTTTGATGATAGTCTAATCTATTGCTTTGTATATAGGATTAGGGCCCTCTCCCTGATTATATAATAAAAAAAAAACCTAAACCTTTAGAATTTTATTACCTTAATATTATAATATTTTAATCTTGATAAGGATAACTATTATGGAATCTAATAAATTGTGATGATCATTCTCTCCCTAGTCAAAGTGATAGTTGGAATAATTTAATCTATCTAGAATAAGGGTGCCAACAAGAAGTTGATTCCACTTTTTCGCCGAACAGTGGAACTATTTTTCCTATTTTCTTCAAATTTGACCTATTTGACCTGAAAATTTGAAGTACTTAGAGATTGAATATTAGAACAAGTCAGTACTAGGAATTTTAGTACTGAAAGTTGACTTTTCAAATATGTAATTTATTTGAATACCCAAATGATACAAATCAATTTTCAATAGGAGTTAGTAAAAACCACATTTTAAAAGTCACTTTTTCAAGATCATACCATGCTCGTGTACGACAAGCATAATTTGACCTAAATGAAATTATTTCTCTAAATCCTTTTGGGAAATGGTATGTAACACCATCAAGATTGATGAAAATATTTTTTTGTAATTTTTCTTCTAAATTTTTGTATTATTATTTTTCTATTGGGTATAATTATTGTTTTTTAAACCCCTCATGTACAGAAAACATAGTTTGACATAAAATTATCATCTTTTAATTCTTTTTTTTGAAAGTGTATAGAATTGTGTATTGTTTGATGTCATAATTTTTTTTTTCAAAAAATATAGAAATAAAAAAGTTATTAAAATAAGAAGAAAGCCTATTATTTCAAGTTTTTGCACCTGTCTCAGTAGAAATTAATTGAAAAATAAAAAAATTAACCAAATTGCATATTTCTAATCTACATAGTCTCATCTATAATGGGTTTTTTTGTCAAAATATTCTGCAGAAAATATATTCAGATATTTGTCCAAAGTGTGAATTTTGTTTGAACACAGATATGACCTCCAAGGTGTAGCTCAAACCATATCCAAGGCTATGGTTCGGTTAACCAAGCATTTTCCCAAACCAAAAATTGAAGTTATTCTCGAGGCGGTAATTTAAATTTTATAAAATGGAGGTGCATTTATAGAATGAGATCAAGTTTTATAGAATGGGATCGCATTCCATTTTTAAAATTTTATAATATTTTGTGGAACAGTATCACGTTTTGTAGAACATGGTCACATTTTTTTAGAATAGGGTCATGTTCCAAGTTTTTTAGAACGTGACCTCATTTCAAGTTTTTGGCTCAAGACCCTGAATCAGACATGTTCTATTTTTGCATAACCCCATTTTGTAGACCTAATTTTCAGAAAAATGAATAAGTGTAAAAGTTCCCCAAAAGTAGACTCAACTTCTTGCACTTACCCATAAGGATTAAGGATAAAATGCAAATTTACAATGGATCTAGTATGATGTATATTAATGTATGTGACATAGGAAAATGAGATAAACAAACTAGGTTACAAAATTTCCCTTTTCCAATCACATTGAAATATGAAGCAATCAAAATATGTATTTGATTGATTAAACTCTAATTAAAGAGATTCAATCAAGTATCTACACTCTTGGGGCTCCTATTCCTTTTCCACTTAGAAGTTTGAGATTAAAGGACCAAGAGTTTGGAGCTTAAACCTAAAATGAATGGAACTGAGAATCATAAATTGCAAATTGGGTAGATAGATGAACTAGGAAGAGTACTGTGCAGTTGTGATTAAATTTTCAACTTGTTCTAGTTGGATTGAGGTCACCTGCACACCTCACTTCCAAGGCTAAGGAGATTGATAGAATTTTGGATTTGAGCTCCCAGAGGCCACATATGACTCTATGTTCAATTTGGACTAGTTCTAGAGGGACTGGGGTGCCCAAGGTACCCTATTTCATTTGGTAGAGGTTGAAAATGTATATTTAATCCCATGATAGTGTTAGAAGATGTCTTTTCTGGCAACATTAGATGTAGATCTGTATTTAAACTTGCAACATATAGAAAGTGCGGGCGTGTCTATATAGGAGTTTCCCTTAGTCAAATCCATTATTTTGGTGATTTCCACAACAAAAAATAGTTGAAATTGAACTTAGAATTGTGTGTGCTCTTGAATCTTAAGTGTGTCTAAGATTTATATGAGCTAAAATGCATAATTATAGCTATTGAAATTTTTTTCCACTATTAGTTAGCTTATGTTTATTCTATAAAACCCTAAGGCTAAACTATTGGAATTGTTCTTGTTAGAGGTGTTGACATTCATGGTTTGTCATTGATGCCAACATATGTTTAAGTTGGTTTCATCAGTAGTCTCAAACACACTGGTACATGAAAGACTCACAAAAGTGTACGAACATTGTATGAAATTTTAGAGCATGTGAGCATGGACATGTATAAGGGGATGAGAAGAAATATTATATCTAAGGTCTCTTGGATTGATATTACCATTGGCATAAGTTATAGTTGTTTTGGTGAAGATTGGTTACAAAATAGTGATAGAATTGGTGTCTAAGTTTTGGAGATAACTTGGACATGAGAATGAGCTATGATATGCGATCTTGAGGCATGGTAGAAGACATGTTGAAGAATTTTACCTATAATTATAGGGTCAATGAGTTCTTGGTGATGTCAGTTGAGGCACGTGATCTTGCAAAGATCTATTTATGGCCGACTACATCGATGTAACGTGTTTAGAGGATGGTGAGCATGGATTACGAATCTTAGAGTACAATTAATGATTTGTATTTGATGTTTGCTTGTTTAAGTTACCATGTGTATCTTAGCAAGGGTATATGTAATTATTTATGCATTAGGGAAGTCCTAAATGGCTGGCCTAATTTCTTATTATAAAATTGTATCAATGAGAGTTGTTTCTTGATGAGGTAGTGTGGAGATATGAAGTGAAAGTTGTGAGCTTGTAATTGTGAAGACTACTGGATGCAGAGAAGAGATAGTGATTGTGATGAACTTCAGTGAAACTGTTTAGGGAAAGCAAGTTGCTATCAACCAGTTCACTCGTTATTGTATATTTCTATATCTATACTTTGGACAATGAGTCCAGAAGGTGAATTTAAACTTCTTATTTGAGAAGTGAGCCTTGGAAATGAGCCTCTTATTTCTCTTGACTCTGAATAGGGTTTTTCCTTTAATAGGGACTATGTACTATATGTAATAATCAGCTCCTAATAGGGCTAAATCTCATAACATGGATACAATACTTTTAGTGCATTATTTGTGGGTGCTAATTCTCATTGGAGTTTTTCCCTTAACAATGTTTCCTCAACAACAATTTCTTGTGTTATGGTGTTTCTTTTGATGTGTCCAAATTTGCATTGAGTAATTGGTTTATAAAGTTTAAAGTTTAATTATTTGGAACACAACTGATTCACCCCCTATCAGTTGTGTTGGTGAACTATTATTGCTAACAATTGGTATCAGAGCTTGTGGTTCTCTAAGAGAAAGCTTAACAAATTGAGGTGATCCTGAAGATGGCATTCTATAAGATGGAGAGTCCAAAATTTGATTCTAAAATTTTTGAGAGTTGGAAGAACAAGATGCAAACTCACCTACTCTGACTAGGGATTGATTACTAGATGACTAAAAAGAAGGATCAGAAGATCAAGCTTGAAGATGAATAAGAAAATGCTAATGAATATGAACTAGAAAATGCTAATGTTAAAAGAAGTCATTCAATTGTAATATTGTTGCAAGAGAAGCCTTGATCAGTGCACTCTCTATGGGTGAATTCAAAGAGGTTAAAGAATTGGATTATGCACATAAAATATGGACAAGACTAGAGGAACTATATGAAGGAGATAAGTTTAATAAGCAGGTGAAGTTGTCAACTTGGAAGACTAAAATGGATATTTTGAGAATGCAAGATGATGAAAATGTCAGAGCATATGTATAGAGGGTTGCAAAGGTTGTTACAAACATTAGAAACTCAGGAGGCACATATATTGAAGAAGAAGTGATCACAAAGATTCTCAAATCTTTGACACATATCTAAAAAACTAAACTGTAAGCGATAGAAGAGATCATACCTTTTCCAGAAAACTTCAATAGAGAGGTATTGATTGCTAAGTTGACTACCTTTGAGGCCGCAGAGCTGGGAGATACATTACCTAAGGTGGAATTTGCATTCAAGGTGACTGTGCATAATGACAAAAAGACCTTATAAAGTCTTGCGAGCACCAACAGAGGTAACATGTATGAAGAGCTTGGTGAATATGCTGATGATTGGGCAAAGATAGAGGAAGAGGAAAGGAAACTAGATGAACTTTTAACTTTGATTGCAAGAAGAGAAAAGAGAGGTAAGGGTAAGTTTGAAGGAAAGTTACCCGTAAAGCTTTTTTCATGTAATAAGATTGGTCATTTTTCATCTAGATTTCCTACAATGGTTCCTAATAATAAACCTAAGTTTCATAGACCTAATTATTCCAAGGATAAGGAATGTTACTATGTTAGTGAAGGTGTGTTTGATGATGATGTTGTGGATTATGATAAAATTGAATTTATTTCTATAAAAGATGACGAGTCTATTCATGAAGAAAGAAACTTAGTTTCACATGTTGAAAATAAATTAGAATGGATCATAGAAAGTGGTTTCTCACATCTTATGACGGGTAATAAAAATAAGTTTGTTCATATAACTAAATATGATTGTGGTGTAGTCATATTTGCTGATAACACTCCTAAATTTATCATTGGAGTAGGATTAATTTCTCTTGATGGTAAAACTAATGCTGATGATGTATTTCTTGTTGATGGACTTAAGCACAACTTGTTGAGTGTTAGACAACTTGTAGACAAGGCCTATCATTTTAAGTTCAATGATGGGAAATTTACTATCAGAAGTCAGACAAGAGATTTGATCACATCAGGTACAAAGTCAAGAGGTAATGTGTTTGAGTTGAATACTACATAGGATTCTTATTTTTTTACAAAGGTTGATGATAGTTGGTTATGGCACAGGAGGTTCTATCATATAAATTTTGATAACATTGTGAAAGAAAGTGTCACAAATGTAGTCAGAGATTTACCAAAAATTGTGAAGCCTTCTAACACCATGTGTAGAGAGTGTGTGATGTGGAAACAAACTAGAAGAAGTTTACAGAGAAAATCTTACTCAGCAAAGGGGAAGTTGGATCTGGTACATACAGATCTTTGTGGTCCTACAAGAACAAGATCTTACTATGGTGAAAGGTACTTTATACTCTTTGTTGATGACTATTCTAGGATGATGTGGGTTGCATTTCTTAAAGAGTAGTCTAAAGCTTTTGATAATTTTAAGATTTTCAAAGAAAAAGTTGAGAATGAATGAGGTTTGAAAATAAAATGTTTAAGATTAGATAGAGGTCGAGAGTCTACATTAGATATGTTTAATACCTACTATGAAGAGCATGGAATTTATAGACAAACATCATCTCCTAGGAAAAAAAAATAGAATGGGATTGCAGAGTGAAGAAACAAAAATATATTAGATGCTACTAGGACTATGTTGCTTGAAGGGAATGTGTCACATGTGTATTGGAGAGAAGTTATTGGTACTGCAATCTACACTTTAAACAAAATATAGATCAGAGAAGGTACTAATAAGACACCCTATGAAATTTGGTTTAATTATTCTCCTACTATTAAATACTTTAGAATATTTGGTAGCAAGTGTTATATCAAAAGGGAACATGATGAGATAGGAAAATTTGATGCTAGAAGTGATGAAGGAATTTTCCTTGGTTATTTGACTAAAAGAATGACTTACAAATGTTTTAATCTAAGATTGAGGAAGATAGTTGAAAGTGCTACTGTAAGAATTGATGAGAGGTTTCAAATTCAGGAAAGAATGTATGAATGTAATTAGAGTCCAGAGAACAAGGAGATTACTGCAAGTCAAGAGGAAATTCTAGAGGTTGATAATGAAATTGAGGTACGCTTGAAATATTCTAGTGAAACTCAAAAGACAACAAGGTATTTTAAGCAAAAACATCCTGAGAATCAAATTATTGGTGATGCAAATAAAGGAATGATGAAAAGATCAAGAACAAGAAATGAGATTTGTTTGATTTCACAAGTAGAACCAAAAACTAATGATGAAGCATGTAGAGATGAATCTTGGACTAAAGAAATGTAGGAAGAATAGGATTAGATAGATAAAACATAAACTTTGGAATTGGTTTCTAGACCTAAGGAAAATAATGTTATAGGGACTAAATGGGTTTTCAGAAACAAAATGAATGAAGAAGGTATGGTTGTAAGGAATAAGGCTAGATTGGTTTCTAAAGGCTACTTAAAAAAAGAAGGCATAGAATTTGAAGAAAGATTTCCTCTTATTGCTAGACTAGAAGAAGTGATATTATTCCTTGATTATGCAAAACACAAGGACTTTAAGGTATATCTAATGGAAGTGAAATCTGCATTTCTGAATGGAGATCTAGCAGAAGAAGTGTACATTGAGCAGCCTGATGGCTTTCCCTTGATAGATGATGAAGACATAGTTTGCAAGTTGAAAAATGCATTGTATGGACTAAAACAAGCACCTAGAGCATGGTATGCTCACTTAGATAGGTATTTACTACATCTTGGTTTTAGAAAAGGTAGTGTAGATAGTAATTTGTAATTGATAACTAGTGAAGATGGAATCTTTATTTTTGAAGTCTTTGTAGATGAAATTATTTTTTGAGGTAATGAGGAAATGAGTAAGAATTTTTCTAAGGAAATGAAAAGAGAATTTGAAATGTATATGATTGGTGAAATGAAGTTCTTCCTTGATTTGCAAATTACTCAAAAAAAACATGGTATTTTCATCTCTCAAACCAAGTATCTTAAGGAATTATTGAAAATGTTTGGAATGGAAGATTGTAAACCTGTTGGAATGCCTATGATTATCAGTTGCAAACTTACTACTATTAATGAATCTCAGAGTGTTTCTTCAGACAAAATGTAGATCCATGATTGGAGGATTACAATATCTAACTCACACTAGAACAGACATTGCTAATGCAGTTGGAATTATTGTGAGGTTCCAAGAAGATCCTAAAGAGACTCATATTTTTGTAGTTAAGAGCATATTCAAATATATGAAAGTAACACTAGAATATGGTTTATGGTATGAAAAGTTAGATAATTTTACTTTGCATGCTTATACTAATGTCAATTGGGTAGGAAGTGTTGATGATAGAAAGAACACAAGTGGTGGTGAATTTTTCCTTGGAAAGAGGTTGGTTTCATGGCTAAGTAAGAAGCAGGATTGTATGGCTCAATCTATTGCTGAATTAGAGTATGTTGATGCTGCTATAAATTATACACAAATTGTTTGGATGAAGTAGATGCTAAAGGACATTGGGATAATTTTTGAAGAACTAGTAGCTATACATTATGATAATCCAAGTACAATGAACATGTCAGAGAATATTGTTATGTATTCAAAGAAAAAACACATTTCAATAAAATATCACTTCTTGAGAGACAAGGTTGTAGAAAAGGAAGTCAAATTAGAGTAGATCACTATAAAGGAGAAAATAGTAGATATATTCACAAAACCTTTGTCAAAAGATGCCTTTGAGTATCTCAGAATTATTATTGTGGTGAGAACCCATCCTTGAGAGAACTAAATGATGCAGAAATACATCAGTCTAGTAGCTATCTGAGCTATATCATTCACTAGACATAATGCTTGGATCCACTCCTCAGGAGGAGTGATCACATAAGCACAACATAACACATTTGGGTTGTTGAAGACATGAATATTTGAAAAAGATACACCTTGCAGAGGTGGGATGTTTAGAGAAGGATAAGAGTTATGACACCCTTTTCCATTGATGTCAAAGGGGGAAACATACAAGTGGAAAATCCCTACTGTTTTATGGGGAGCTGTGAAGAAGATATTGAGAAGATTATATTGA
The DNA here is from genome assembly GCA_018584345.1 of Thuja plicata. Taxonomy (NCBI): domain Eukaryota; kingdom Viridiplantae; phylum Streptophyta; class Pinopsida; order Cupressales; family Cupressaceae; genus Thuja; species Thuja plicata. The sequence continues at coordinate 444,277 of MU220035.1, read as the reverse complement.
GAAGGATACTTTTGGGTTGATGGATTTTCACATATGTTTCCATCAATTCCAAAGGGGGAGAATTTTGTAATTTTTCATGTTAGAGGTGTTGAAATTCATGTTTTTTCATTGATGTCAACATATGTTTCAGTTGGTTTCATTAAGAGTCTCAGACAAACTGGTTATCACTAGTACATGAAAGACTGACAGAAGTGTACATACACTATATGGACTTTCAGAACATGCAAGCATGGAGATTTATATGAGGATGAGAAGAGATCTTATATCTAAGGTTGCTTGGATTGATATTACTATTGACATTAGTTATAGTTTTCTTGGTGAAGACAAGTTACAGAGTAGTGACAGAGAAGTATGACAGAGTTGGTCTTTGGGTTTTAGAGATAACTTGGATGCGAGAATGAGTTATGATATGCAAGCCTGAGGCATGGTAGAAGAAATGTTGAAGAATTTTATCTATAATTCTAGGGTCATTGAGTTCTTGGTGACATCATCTGAGGTGTGTGATCTTGTAAAGACCAATTTGTGGTCGACTACAATGATGTAACATGTTTAGAGAATGGAAAGTGTGGATTATGGATATTGGAGTATAATTGATGATTTGTATTTGATTTTTACTTTTTTAAGGTACCATGTGTATCTTAACAAGGGTCTATATAATTATTTATGCATTGGGGAAGTCCTAAACAACTGACCTAATTTCTTATTATAAACTTGCATAAAGGAGAGTTGTTTCTTGATGAGGTAGTGTGAAGATATGAAGTGAAAGCTGTGAGCTTGTAATTGTGAAGTCTGTTGGATGTACAATAGAGATAGTGATTTTGATGAACTTGATTGGAACTATTTAGGCAAAGCAAGTTTCTATCAGTCATTTCACTGGTTATTATATATTTCTATATGTGTACTTTGGATAATGAGTCCAGAAGGTGGATTTAACCTTCTCATTTGGGTAGTGAGCCTTGGCAGTGAGTCTCTTATTTATCTTTAATCCTAACAGGGTCTATCCTTTAACAAGGATTGTGTACTATATGTAATAATCAACTCCTAACAGGGCTATATCTCCTAAGAGGGATACAATAATTTCCATGCATTATGTGTGGGTGATAATTCCTACCAGGGTTTTTCCCTTAACAAGGTTTCCTCGACAATAATTTCTTGCATTATGGTGTTTCTTTTGATGTGTTCAAATTTGCATTGAGTAATTGGTTTATAAAGTTTAAATTTTAATTATTTGGCATACAAGTGATTCACTCTCCCTCTCAGTTGTGTTGGTGGACTATTATTACAAACATAAACCCTATGTGCTAGGTAAAACCATAGATAAAACCTAATACTTGTGTTCCCTCCCTTAGTTAGCTTCACTAAATGATATAATCTTACATTGACCAGTTTAGTTGATCATTCCACTTAAGTCGCACTCGAACGAGTCCCTGGTCATCATCCATTATCGATTCCGTCCATCAAGAAACTTATTATGTTGGTCTCTTTTAAAATTTTAAATTGTTTCCCCATGTTTTTTCCCCTCCTCGTGGTAACCTAGAGACATAAATTATGTACACATGGTTTTATGTTGTTTTAATTGAACCCACCATTGTAGTTCACTCAATGCTTGCTGGGGTATCATTTTTGCCTTGCCAACCTTCTGAGTGCTTGTGTTTGTGTAAAATTCATCCTGTAAACTATTTTAAACATTCCTTGGGTGCTCAAAAAAATGTTTCTAATCCCTTGGTGAGTTTAAAGTCTCATGTAAATGATAGTGTCTTTGATGTGCTTGGTGCTCATTAGAGCTTCCTTTTGGTTTCAACAATCGGGTGAGTAGAAGGTTAAAGACCAAACAAAACTTGGGGGAATCAAATGAATGGTGGACACATGTAGAGGTGAAGAAAAAGGTTGGTGCTTAGTGCTTGATATGAGACTTCCAAATTCTTAGTGATTCTCAAGTAAGGTGGTGTGGTAGTTTGCATTCATTTGGAGTTTTCTGCATGTGATGTTCTCAGAGCTTGTTGAAGCCTATTTTTTATTTCAACAACCTTCCAAGGAGGTAACAAGTGAATAATGACCCGACTATTGGTAGGTGTTTGAAAATTGCCCTCGAGGCATGATGAAAGCTTCCAATGTATCAGTGAATATTTTGGGAAATGAAGAATGAAGATGGCTTTGAACCATGTAGATGTTACAACGACAACTTAGGACTCACTAAAATCTTTTAGGAATCCCAGAGAGTGTTCAAGAAGAAAGAAAAGGCCAAGGGTGGTCACACGATGTCTACATCAATTGAGGATTTGAAGAAAAAAGAGAACTTATGTACTATGTGTATCTTGTGGTAGAAAATTGAGGCTCGTTGAGAGACTCAAATGGTTTCAATGACTGCCCAAAAAGGAGACTAACGAAAAGAGGGTTGAATCACTATCCACAAAGGAAGTTAATAAAAATAAAAAATATATTCTTGGGGATCATTAGTGTGTTTTATGTCTTTCAAAAACCCATCAAGGTTAAGCATGGGGATATTTCAATGCTAGCCATTGATTCCAGTACATCAATGATTCTATTTTAAACACTTGTTGGGGATTTCCAACTACTTCCAACTGTCTGATGGCTCACAAAGCTCATGCATTAATGAATGAAATTAAAAAAAACAAACTTATTTAATTTATGATGCAGTTATAGTTGGAGTTTCCCCAATGGAGATGATCCAATCATGTAGCAAGATTCAACACAATGGAAACAATCAACACCAAATCATTAAGAATTCAATAATGAACAAGCAACATGCCTTGCATGCCTTCTTATTATCCAAAATCAAAGATTTACATCATACATGCCTATGAACATGCCAACTTACATTCCAAGAATACATGTCTACTTACCATCAGAAATACAGATCCATACTAGATTCTAAGATACTTCACTACTCTGTCCTTTGACTACTAAGGACCCAAGACTATAAATATATACAAGATTGCAAGCCACAAGTCAACCATCAAAGATCACATTCTCCAAGAAGAAGAAAATGTATTACAACACATAGGTTAGGACCTAAATCCATAGAACATCTCCAAATAGATATGGAATGAAGCACAACCACACAAGCAGGTTGACCATTAGCATACGATCATCGATCAATGCACCAATTAGCATCACCGATCGTGAAACACCATCACAAGCCAAATCATACCAACCTAGCCATTAGAACATGAAGACAAATATATGATCAGACCAATCTTAGGATATCTTCTTCAAGAAATAATAAAACATATGTGAAGCTGGAAAAAGGTTAACCATAATTTCTAGAACACACCAACAAGATCACATAATAAAATGAGCCAAATGGACCAATCGCTACCTAAAACACAGAAAATGCCCAACTGGAAAAAAACAACAAATAAACAAAAGGGAAATATTTTTGGGTGATGCAATATTGTGAATGAACCAAGGATGATACTACATCAGAGCATTAGTTAGAGTCAGAGTTTCCCCAATGTATATGGTCTAACCATGCAACAAGAGTCAACACAATGGAAATAACTAACACTAGATCACTAAGAACACAGTAATGAACAAGAAACATGCCTCACATGCCTTCTTATTAACCAGAATCAAAGATTTACATCATACATGCCCTAAAACATGCCAACTTATATTTCAAGCATACATGTCTACTTACAATAAAAAATCTAGATCCATGTTGGATCCTAAGCTACTGCACTACTCTATCCCTTTGGCTACTAACTAAGGACCTAAGACTACAAATATATACAAGAACACAAGCCACAAGTCAACCATAAAATATCACATTATCCAAGAAGAAGAAAATGTATTACATCATATAGGTCAAGACCTAAATCCATAGAAAACCTCCAAATAGATATGTAATGAAGCACGATCAGCAACGAGCATACAATCATCGAATAATGCACCAATTAGCATCACCAATCATGAAACACCATTGCAAGAAAAATCATACCAACTTGGCCATTAGAATAGGAAGAACAATATAAGACTAAACCAATCTTAGGATATCTTCTCCAAGAAATAATGAAACATGATGTGAAGCTAGACAAAGGTTCACCATTAGGTCTAGAACACACCTACAAGATAACATAATAAAATGAGCCAACTGGACTGATTGCTACCTAAAATACAGAAACTTCCCAACTGGAACAAAATAAAAAATAAACACAAGGGAATTTTTTTTGGGTGATGCAATATTGCCAACAACCCAAGGATGATCTTGCATCAGACACCATAGGTGAAAAGAAAATGTTCCATAAGAGACATTTATGAATATTTGACAAGACATGGAATATAAATCCTAGGCTTGTTTTTTATCCAAATATCTTCCTTATTTACTGCACCTTGTCTCTGTACCTCCGTAACCTCTTCTGTTAGATCCATGGGCTTAGTCTTATCTACAATCCCCTTGTCATATCCTCTATCAACATTAGAGCTCAGATCACTTCATCCTTTCTTTTACATTATTGATCTACCTTTGTTACAAATCTTCACCTAATTAGCCACCAAGGTGTTTTGCTGCTTGAGTTTACCCTTCTTACAATATGATACCAACTCGCCCTCATCATATATGCCTTCAAGATCCTTTTTATGATCCAGACTAACCTCTATATTCTTCTTCTTTGAACAGTAACTCTTCACCATGCTCAGATTCCTCACACTTCTCTCCTCTGCTTCCCTCAAAGGAATTAGAGTAAACTTATGTCCATCCTTCTCTATTGTGACCAAGTTTCTTCTTCAATCATGAATAGCTCTTGTATCAAATTGCCAAGGTCTTCCCAATAGAAAATGAAAAATACTCATAGACACCACATCGCATCACACATCATCTCTATAAGGTCCAATATTAAAATTGGCCAAACACTGTTCTTTTACCTCCACCATGTGATCATAAAAAAACCAAATTATCCCATAAGGACAAGGATGTTTAAGCCTCTTCAATCCCAGCTTCTGGACCATCTCTTTTCAGACCAAATTATTAGTACTACCACCATCCATAAATACCTTACAATAGTTAACTCCTGATTTGAAAATAGTCCTAAACAAATTTATCCTTTGTATAGGTTCAACTTCCTTCTTACACAAAAATAATCTCATAAGCATAAGGGATTCTCCCATCTCAGGTTCTGCCATATTTTCCACAAGTTCATCAGTAGTTTTTCCCTCATGTGACACCTAATTCTAATTTCCCATATTCTTACTAGATCCTTCAAAATATTGAAAACATATATGCCCTAATCCACCACATTGGAAACAAGTACCTTGAACTCCTTGCTACCATTCCCTTTTATAGGCGCTTTATGATCAGGTTCAACTTAAATGGTTTGCTTCTCTTTTCCATTGTTGGTAGCTTGTTTATATCTTCCTCTAGGGTTAATCTTGTTAGTATTTAGAGGCACTAAGAAGGGGGGGGGGGGGGAAANCTTCCTCTAGGGTTAATCTTGTTAGTATTTAGAGGCACTAAGAAGGGGGGGGGGGGTGAAATAGTGTAGACAATTAATTACTAATTTTCACTATCAATCTAACAAAGTTAATCAACAACTTCCTAATAATGAAACATACAACTGATGATATCAAATAGAAGTAAATAAAATTAATAATCCACATAATAATCACACATATTTTTCATGTGGAAAACCTTGTAAGAGGGAGAAAACCACAGTGGGGATGACACCCAAAAATTCACTTCAATGCAATATAAAGTGTTTGTTCTATTAGGAGCTACAATACCCTGTCAAGGGTTCACCCTGTTAAAAGTGATTAGTACCTTGTTAGAAGTACCAAAAGTCCTGTTAGAGTCTAGCTCACTAGAGGATTTTAAAACCATAATTAAGAAGTTACCCTATTAAAGGATTTACAATAGGAACTTTTTAAAGTTAACCTAGTTAAAGGATTTAGCTTCCTAACCAAGAGGGTTAGCCTAGAGTAATGAACTATGCCTCTTGATCTATAGAATGGAAATATTTTCCTATCAAATCCACTCTTCCCTCTACTTTTTGATGCTGCACTAATTTATGATCCTTCAATATTTTATTTCTCCACTTGAAAATACAATCACAACCCTAAATCAACTGATTCAGAACACCTTATATAGTGTTTTCCTTAAGTTAGTTAAGACCTAGAAAATTTTCATCATAGTCAGCAAAAAGTATTGACCAACCACATTGAGATGAGTGTCAACAATACCTAAATTTTTTCCATCAAACATAATATCCATGTTTATGACCAATAGATGACCTTAGATCCACTGCCTTAACTGATTTAATATGAAACTCTGATTGGTGAACCAATAGGAATACTGTCTTCTTCACCAAAAATACATTTCACTCAAGTCACTAAATTAACTATCATGATCAGATCATGGATTAAACTAACCATATAAAAACCTTCTCTATGATTGGAATTCCTGATCTGTAATGAAACTTGATAGTTACCAAATTCTCTGACTAAAATTGTTCTTCATGTACACTGATCAATGCACTTTACTATTTCTTTTGTTACCGATCATGCAAATATATTACCAGTCATTCCAATAATGTTAACTGACAATGTTTCCATCAATAATAACCAATTATGCATCCCTTATGACCTCTCCTCATAAGAACTCCAAAAACCACCATAATGCCAAGAATCTCCTCCTTTGGCATTGATGGAAAACACTCTATGAAAATATTCTTCCTTACATAAATCCTCCTAATCTCATACTTCCCATTAAAATTATTTTCACTATACCCATACTCATACTCATACTCATACTCACCCTTTTTTCATACAATGAAAAAGGTTTACAAATATTACATACTAGGCTTACATTCTGTAAAATACATCTTTGAAGTTTTTTTTTTGTCTCCAATGACATGTCCCACAACCTTTTCAAATGGTTCATATAAATTATCTTCCCATGTAGATGAGATGCTAAATCCTCCATGCTATCTAGAGTTCTCAATTTTGGTAACTCAATTAAATTTTCTACATTCTTCATATTTTGTTGCATCACCTCAACTGTAGGTTCTAGGTATGTTTGTAATTCAAGTAGTGTGATGACCCTCTTATCATGTTCTTTCTATAACTCCCTCACATTGTGTGTGATCATTTTCACTCTGGCACTATATTCTGATGTAGAGCTTGTGATAGTATCAAAATTTTCAACTAAGTTATCAAGCTCCTTTTGTGCATCTTCTCTATTCTTCTCCAAATCCTTGGTAAAATCTAAATTTTTTGACACTTTATTCAATAACTGGCCGACCTCATTTAGTGTATTCTTTGTCTGATTCGCAAGTTCTAAAAGTGTCATCTTTTCTTTACCAATCTTCTCTAACAACTTCACTGTCCTTTTCTTCTCATACTAATACTCATCCAACTTCATTGGTGCATTCTCCAAGTTAGGTACTTGATAAAATATGGATTTTATCAATATATCCAACTGATCAATAGGACTATCATGTTTTTCATATTCCACATCAGAAACTAATTAACTAATTATGTTCTTGGAAGCCTTTAGTACTCTAACCTTCTTCTTCTTTCCCTTTAGTTTGTCCATTACTACTTTCACCTTAATCTTCTTAGATACTTCAATTAACTCCTTAGCACTCATCTTGGTTATATTAATAGGTGTTTAAATCTCTTCATCTTCTGGTTCACCTTCATCCTCTTCCTCAGAATTGGTTGAATCCTTTGTTCTACTTTTCTTTGTGCTAGATTCACCGGTTAGGTCTAGCTTCCTCTTTACTATAAGTACCTCTTAATCACCCTTTTGATCTATTAGAGATTTTTCTTCCAAAACATCTATTAAGCATCAATGCTTGAATATATGATTCCCAATACTTGATTCAAACAAGGAAAATTCTAATTGATGAGGATTTTATCCTCCTTCTTCAAGCCCATAGACTCAAGCAAGTGTACCTCTTGAGACTCACTGCTTCATAGTGAATCTTACAATCAATTAAGGATTTTACACTGATTTGTTAATGGTATTTACTACAACAATTGGTCACAAACCCTGCAGATGTTGAACAATAGTCTTATGCAGAATCTTACAAACCAAAGGATGCATTTAAGAATAGAAAATACAAGTACAATAAGGATCTCATCCTTCTTCTGTTTGAGTTCTAAACTTAGGAAGGTTGACCTAATGAGTCACTCTTCAAGGAATCAACAAAATTACTTGTATTCTTCAATACAAATGATAAACATTTATGTTCTTAAACATAAATATAAAAGGTTTCTTAGATTTTAAAGTTTGATGATGAGAACTACTATTCAAATCCAGACCAGTGCCTAATCTAGGGAAAAGAGTCAAATGAAACACACATCTACATAAATCTTCTAATGAAAAATACATAGAACTCAAATGAAATTCCTTACAAGTCACCTTTTCATTCCAATATCTATGTATCAAATTCTTATGCAAATATTTAACCCTCTGAAAATACCTTTAAGAATTACCCCTCCCTTGGAAGAAACTTAAGAACAATCCCACATCTACCTTGCAAACAGTATATTAAAATTGCCTTAAAAATTTAACATACAAGAATAAATAAATGAACACATAAAGAAATCATAGGTATGAAATAGGATCTCCAATTTATTTCATTAAATTATTTCTGTATCAATACATTCAATGTAACACAAGCTTTAAAACTAGACAAAATTCAAAAATCTGCCTTGCAGTTGTGAATTCAGCATCCTTTACAATACATTACAACTTGCTATATATAGTACACACTAGCCATCTTGGAATCCTAAAGAAGAGGATGGATGAAAAAAGCTTCATATGGCAAGGAGAAAGGAAAAAAAACATGACTTATACAAGAGACAAACAATAACTATCTTTGTTACAAAATTTTCAAAGTATTTTGTCTTCTGACCACTTGATCCTTGCAACTGCTTCAAAATTATTCTGAGATTTCCATATGGAGTTTGTTGCCTTGGTATTATGATGTAAAGATATTGTACATCCGCTTGTCCACTTCAAAATGCTGGGGGAACTGCTTTCTATTTGAATATCACACAATATCATTTTCTCCTTGGGTATCTGCATTAAATCTATCCTTCTAGGATGTGAACACCTTATCATTTGGCCAAGGGAAGTTGATAACTTCATCTTTCTTTCTGCTCACTTCATCTCACTGTCTTTATTTGTTCAACTTAATTTTTCTGAAACCCAAAGTATGACCTAGATTCTTTGGTGGTTTCTACAATTTGAATGAATAATATTGTGCTTTCTAGGATAATGATGATGTTAGTTCTGATTGACAATTCATCACCCATCTCATTCATCCACCAGGCTTCCCTTTTTATCATACCATTCTTTCTATATAAGGTAGGGAATATCTCAAAATGGGTCTTTGAATATTATTTTCATAATGTCTTAGCCTTTTTATGGATGTCACTTATCCTTATGTCCAAATTAATTAAGTCCTTGAGACATTTATGAGTGGTGGTTAATACAATATCAGCATTGTCTTGTTTTTTAGATAAAGAATAAAAGACTTCAATTCTGCCTTCCTTTCCACCCTTGCATAATTTGATCCAAATTATCTTTGTCTTCTTTAAAAGAATTCAATATGTCCATAACTTTCTTCCCATGTAGGTGAACAGAGGCAAGATCCAGACTATCAAAAAAATGGGTGATTGTGGATCTTATCTTATCCTCATATTTCTATTGTACAATTTTTTGTGCACTATAGAACTTTGCACTTTCTTCTTCCCAAATTTTCCCCGCCCCTTCTAATCTATTCCTTTCTGCTACCAATTTTTCATTTTCATAATTCAACTCTACCTCTAGAATAGAGCTAGATGACATAGGGGAAGGAGGGAATTCAATGATAGGACTATAGAAGATGGTTGATTTGGTTCTTGAGTAATCATCCTCTGTAGAGATTTTCACACTGATTGTTGTCCCTTTAATTTAGAAATTATTTTATCTTTCTCCAAGGATTGCATCTTTTCATCATTATAGGCTTTGAGGACTATTTCCAACTTGATTTTAATGCTTTTATTTCCTCTTCTTTCTACTTTTCTACCTTGAGACTAAACTTTGCAGATTCCATTGTTATGATTTTTGCTTCCACCCCTATGGTATCTGCAAGTCTTCTCACTAGTAGGCTTCCTGAATGCTCAACCTGAGTGTATTCATTATTGTTCTTTTTTTCCCTTCTCTTCAGTGAACACATCACTAATGTAGCATGATCTTCACTAAATTTGACTCCTTTATGTGCTTGTTGATCCTCTTCATCAGTAGCGTGCATGGTTTTTGTTTCTTTTCTAACAACATTAAAAACTATAGCATCAACTATGTCCCAATCTGGCAGAATAAGGACTCCTTCCTTTTGACTAATTATCTTCCCTCTTGAGGGGTGATCTTTTTGAACTTAGATAAAATTTATTGTTTCACTTCAATCTCAATTTCATTCTTATATCTATTAGGCTAGTTCTCTTTCTTTTTCTGACATTTCTCCTTGAACTCTTCAATACGAGTCCTTCACAAGAATTGATTAAAGGGCCTAGCTTTTAAAAAAATTTCATCTGAAATAAATTCATCACTATCCTATTTTTTTATGGGGTCTAGCTCCTTCCCATCAAATTCTATAATTGTTAAGTCCATCTTTACATGTTTGGGGGCCTCTGGCATCCCTTCTTACATTTCCTTTGGTGTCACAAAGATTTTACCTGCACTTTCCATTTGTAGAAATTGTTCAGCTACCGATAGTTCATCCATTTGTAAATGAGATTGGGAAGGGGAGTAAAGATTCTCTAATTCTTGTCCTTCTTCCTCTATTATTTTCCTCTTAGGGGATGCCAATGATTGTGAATCTAGCTCTATTGGTCTTTTCCATCTTGAGGTGGAAGCTTCCTTTCCTCTTGGAAACACCATTATGCATCCCTTTTTCTATTGTAGGACATACTCGCCTGGTGGGATACTCCTAGTAGGCATATATCTACTCAAAATTGCCTTGGCCTTTTCTAGTTCTTCCTTCATGACCACTTCCTTCTTCTAGTTCAGAGCTTGCATGATATCTTCAAACATTGTCATCAAAGAGTCTATTTTCTTTTCCCAAGGCATGAATTCTTTTAACGGATTATATCCTCTATCAAAATGATGAAAAAATCCAAGGTCTTCTTATAAAACAACCACTTTTCCTTCTTGATTTCTTGTTCCTACAAATTAAATTCATTTCTGATGATGTCCTTAGGAAAATTAAATTGGCGGTCTAATGCCAAGCACCTTGTCCTTTTTTTAAACATGTCATTAATAAATCCCTTAGGGTGAGCACATCTTACCATTGAGGTTGTCAGATGATAAGGATCAAGGTTTTTATTCAAATGCTTCAAACCTCCTTTTGTGATAATAAATTGGTGTACACTTGTAATAGTAGGAAAGATGGTGCCCTTTCCTTTTCCTGTCAATGCCTCCTCTTGCAGTCCACCAATTTGTGTGATTATCTCTGCAATGCCCAATTTAATAGGGAATTTATATGGTAGTATATTTGGGACACCTCTGAAACCATAGACTCTGAACACTGTTGAAATGGGGTATAAAATGACATCACCCCAGTTATGCACAATCTTAGCAGTTTGGGAATATTACTTTGGCCTTAAAATATTTTATAAGCCTTTAGGGATCCTAGGATTTTCTATGAATAGTAAGGCTCTGAGACTAGAAGAAAAAAATCTATCAAATGTGATGTAGCTAGCATCTTTCATGTCCCATGATAAATTTGCACTCCGTGGTTGGTCAGGCATCTCTTCATCATCCTTGACTTTCATCAACTCCATCTCCTTTTCAAAATAATCAGCACCCTTAAAGAATAACATGTGCATCAACATTGAATACCAACCAAGTGGTTTAGCTACCTTTGCATTTTTAATGCCTATTAGACCATGGTGAATCAGATAAGTAACACAAGAAGCAAAGTAAAAAATAATGGCCAGATGTGATGGATAATCTGCACCATCATGAGCATATAATGAATAGACATTTATTTTTCTTTGTCATCCCTAAAATTTGACTTAGGGCACTGTATATACCTCTAGCCTTTGGAGTGAAATAATCCAACTTGAATGGTTCTGGTGTACTAGGTCCTACTACAACCAAATCCCCTATCTTATTAAAGAATTATTTCAAGGGTCCACCTCTAAGATAATTCCTTTGAGCCTTATATACCTCTTTGAATTGATCAAAATCAATTTTATCCATTTGAATAGTAGGATCATTTAGTTGGAAAACCTCTTATTTCCTTAGCTGTGATGTTTATTAATATTTTTCTATTTAAATCTCTTACTACCCTGGCCACGCTTATTGGAGTTGATGAAAACTATCAACCCACAGCTCCCAAGAATCACCTGCATGCAAACCTGTCACAGAAAGAGAGAAGTAAAAAAGCTATGGAGGCCAAAAATCACAGATCAATGGAAGAGGAAACATATTGTGCAAACAATATAGAAAAAATCTTAATGTAATAACATCCTCAATTAATTAATAACCATCAAACTGAATAATTTACAAAGAGGGAATCCTTATAAAAGGATACCGAAACCCTAAAGGGGAAATATCTAGGTTGCATAATAATAATTAATAAAAGAATTAATTATTAAATGACTAAAGATTAGCTTAAGTAAAAGAGAGATAATAAGTGACTTAATAATTAAATCAATATGATTTAATTAATAAGTGGAATCACTTTATTACTCTAACACCCCCCCTTAAGATAAACTTTGGGAGAATCTAAAACCTAGAAACAACTACTGAAAGTAGGAAAATGGGTCCCGACAACAAGGCCTGATGAGGTACCCAAGTACAAAAATCTCTGTAAAAAGGAGAAATAGAGAAAAGCACATGGGAAAAACCATACTCCAAAAAGAGATGAAGCCTAGCGAAGGATTGAAGAAGCCTCCAAACTAGAGAAAGTCCCAGAAAATAGGAATAGAGAAAGAACATTTAGAACACCTCTGAAGCATGAAGCTGCAAACACTGTCGAAAAATAATTGCTGGAACCTCCATTGTAATAGAACATGACCAGGTAGAGAAGACTTTAAACAAAGCTTGAAGAGATGATCAATCGAAGATGGAAGAATGCCTCCAAAACAGTAATGAAAGAAGAGTGTCCATATGGTAAATGATCCATCTCACTGAAGTGCATAGGTACCAACCACTGCATCTGCCTAGTACATAGGAACAATTACTGAATACATAGATCACTCCACCGAACCAAGGAAGCATTATAACCAACAGGAGATACCCCCCATAATGTTGAACATGGAGAGGTCTGATAGGAACACTAAAATGCAATGTCAAAAACAACTTCAAGAAGAAGAATCAGGAACACCAATAGTGCAGAAGAAGGTACAAGCACATGATAAAGGGCAATGTCGAAGTAGAAGAAATGATCTTCTAGACACACATCATGAGGCTAATGTCATGGAAGGGACACTCACTTGACAAAGGTGGATGAGCACAAAAGGCAAAACATCATAACCCCCCCCCCATGGCACTTTATAATCAAGTGTGAGTAAAAACAAGCACAAGGTGTACAAGATCCCAGATATGCAACTGTAGGCACTTTATTTCAGTGTGTTTACAAAAGAAAGCTACAGAAAAAGGTGTATACAATGTTCAGAGAAGGAAATGATCCCAAGACCTGAAACATCCAAGATATCTACCAGGATGCCATAAAGAAAAAAACTGAATACATAGATACTTGGAGCAGAATCTAGGTGTGAGACCCATAGAAGAAGAAAGAAGATAGAACCAGCTTTCCGACGCCATGCAGAAGTCAAAAAATGGAGTCTAGAAGAGCAAGATATGGCTCCTAGAGTGTAAAAAAGATCGTTGACTTTGATAGGTGAAAAAACCTGCAAGATGGAAAAGTCAAAAAATCTATCCTCCAAAAAGATGTCCATCTTGGAAAGAGCTTTCTGGCGATATAAGGAAGTCAAAAATCAGCCTCTGTTTGCTCCAGATATCAGCAAAAAACCACCTGGAGGTCAAAATAGAAGTGAACCTCATGAAACCTCAGCCAAAATTGGCAGAGCCCTGCTAAACTAACAATTCCTCCAAAAACAAATTCTGCCTCCAAATTTCCCACCAAAATGGCAGAAAAAAATATTAGTTTTTTAATAAAAAAAACAATAAAAAAACATTATGTTTTTTTAAAGAAAAAAAATAAAAAAAACATGCTTTTTTTTATATAAAAAAAAACACAAAAAAAGATTTTTTTTTTATTTTTGAAAAAATTTAAAAAATCTTGGGGCCTGTGGTTGTTGACATCAGCGGCATGGAAACCGAGGCAGATTTTTGCCTCAAAAATGTGCCAAGGTCA
>MU220035.1:359930-423128 GCA_018584345.1 Thuja plicata | reverse complement strand
TTCGATTAGACCAGGTGTAATTGATGCCTTGAAGATCAATATCAGTGAGCGCTTGACTAGAAATGAAATTCATTAAATCAACCCTACTTTCTAAGTTAGGTTGAGTTCCTCCCATTTTTTCATCTTCCTTAAGAGGGGTATTGAAATCCCCCATTATGAGCCAGCTTTTAGTTTCAAAGGTCTTCCTGACCTGTTCCAGCTTTGTCCAGAAAGAACATATCCCTTTCTTAGTATTGGGAGCATAAATATTAGTAAGAATCCAACAGGTACCTTCCTTGATGTGATGGAATCTAATGCAAGCCAAATTATTTTCTTGCAGTAGAACATCACCCTCAATGATATCTCCAATCCAAAAAGTAACAATACCCCCTGAAGCTCCTTCCGAGCTACCTCCACTACAATAGTTATTTTTATAGTATTTGAGCTTTTCCACTTTCTCCTTTGCCATTTTAGTTTCTTGGATGAGAATGATGTCTGGTCTATTATCTCTAACCATGTTTATGATGAGATCCTATTTGTGAGGGTTATTTAACCCTCTTATATTCCATGATATGATCTTCATTTCTTTTTGGTGATACCCAGTTGGGTAATAGTTTTCTATGTTCCATCTGCTATATTTCTAGCCGTTTCTTGATTTCTCTTTCTAGAACTTGGTGGTCTTCCTGGTGGTGAGAGTTGACATTATCCAACATCTAGTTGGTTTTTTTTGGCATTCTTCTAGCCTTTTGTCACTCCACCCTTCTTCTATTTAGATTTTTCCACTATATTGGGTTTATCTTGTTTCTCAAGTAATTTATCTATTTCCTCTTGGTCTCCCCATTTTGGTTTGTCTACTTCCTCTAAATCTTTCCTATCTTCTTGTACTAAAACTTGTGTCATCTCTGATAGCCCTGACCCCAAGACAATATCTTGCTGGGCATCTAAGAATATGTTATTATCATAGATATTTTCCTGATCTCCCTGTTTAATAGGTGGTTCATCTTCTTCTTGAGTAGTGGATTGATTATCTTCTTTCTCTGTTGTTTCCTTTTCATCTTGAGTTTTGCAGATGTCATTGCTCTTACCTTCTAGAGTGTCCTTGACAAATAATTTCTTGTCATTCTTGACTAGATCGGTCTCATTTCCTTTCTCCTCCTGATCTTTCTTGTCTATTCCTTCTTTTACTGTGACATTTTTCTCTTGTTTGTTCTGTATCTCTCCTTTATCTTTCCCTTCCTTTTCATTTTATTTAGACAAACAATTTTTCTCTTCTACGTACTTCTCTGTACTCTTAGATTCCTTACTTCCTTCTTCTTCTAAGAGATCTACAATTTTCCCAGTTGGTTTCCATTCTTTTTTCTGATGGGGTTTTGTGACTTTGTTCATTGGACATTTCTTTGCCCAATGCCCTATTTTTTTGCATCTAAAACAAGCAAAGGGAACAAATTCATATTCAATTTTTTGAGTCCATGTTCCTAATTTTGATTCCAACTATATTTCTTCTGGCATGTCAACATCTGGTATGATTCCTATGCATATCCTATCATGTGTGAGTCTTCTTCTAGAGGCCGTTACCGGATCGATGGAGAGGAGTTCTCCAAAAGCTCTGGCAATCCCATCAAAAATATCCTCATTCTAGTACTCCAAAGGAAGTCCTGGGAGCTTCACCCATACAGGGACTTGGACAATAAAGTCTTCGTGAAGGGCCATGTTAGGGTATCATTTTTGCAGGATCATAGTGTTTTTTCCTATGCACCATGGTCCACAATAGATGACTTGTGTTCTATCTTCTTCACGTGAGAAGAAAAAGGAGACAAGACCCTTGTTCATGGCTATCACTTCAACTTGGCCTTTGAGCTTCCATCTCTTATCAACATACGCTTTGATCACTTCAATATTAGGTGTGATCCCTATGAATCTTCCAACTAGGGCATTGTCCATTTTTCCAATAATATGATCTATAACTTGATCAGGAATAGCAATGGCGTATTTACCCTCTGATATATTAGATATGTTCCTTATAGGTGGGTATATAGACTTACCTAAGGGTTTAACCCCAAAAAGGGATGCCCATTTGACTATCCCTTTTCCCCATATGGGACCCCCACCTAGGTCCCCCTCTCTCATGAATCCATGCATTTTCCCATCCAGATTACCACCCCAATCAGTAGAGCCCTCTGTGGCAGTAGGACCTACATCGCCTGCAACTTCTGCGGAATCTAATTTTGTAGAATGGTTTGAATTTCTAGCTCCCATGTTCCCACTTCCCAGTCGCTCCCCGTTTCCCACTCCCCGCTCCATTTCACAATATAATGATCTAATTATGTTTCTGACTAATTGTTGTAGAAGATCTTCATAGACATTCCTTTCTTAGTAAGTTCTCTTCTAGGTGCCATTTCTAAATAAGGGTTTGTTACTCAGAAAATCTCAGTTTCATACACATTTCCTACTTCCTTTATAATTCCAAAACCCTACTCGAAACCAAATTTACAATGCTTCAGAGTGAAGTAATAGAACAACTTACCCATTCTACACAAGTCAGAAATTAGATAGAAAACACTGCAACTTGGCTTTGCTTCAATCATTTCAACAATTATGGCATTCAAAAACTCAAGTGAACAATCTTAGACACAATCCCATAACTTCTTAGCATTTAATTTTAGCTGAGATGGCCACACATTTTTCCATTACTTCCACCTCATTTGAACTTTGCGGCCCAACAGTTCAGAAATGTTACTTTACTAGTTTAAAACACAACCATCTATCTCAACAACTTCATATCAAATCCTATGGCTAGCAACAGCTGATGAAGACTACCATCAATTTGCACATGTGTCCATCAAGCGCAATGTGTCAAACACTAGATCATGATCACATTCTCCCTGAGGCTTTGCACTGAGCATCAGATCAAGATCTATCAATATTCTCTTTAACTCTTTTTACAACCCGGGGCCCGTGATCTCACCAGGACACGTGTCACCTACGCGAATTTTCCTTGAAGATTAATCTCCTTAAATCTCCATTCTAAGGAAATATGTCAACCACATGATCAGATTTAACATGAATACTTTTTACCTTACTCTTAATTCTGAGCCAGACCCACTTTGGGACATGTGGCACAAGGGTGTAATGCCTTAAAGGTTAATAAACCTCATATTCATGATCAAATCTTTATGCTGGCTATATATTGTCTTTAACTTGACTGCCTTTTAACTTCAATTACAGCTTGGTAGTCCTGGTCCCACTAACCTCCACATGGAACTTCATTAATGGCCCTGATAAATCCTCATTTTCCTCTGACCTGTGCTGATTGGTTTAACACATGTCTCATAAGTGCAATGCCTTAAACACTAATCTGCACGCATCTAATTTTTGAGGCTTCATGCACACCGTTGGATGAACTTCAACTTGGATCACTTTTAATTTTTCCTTCATCATTGAGCAGGGCGTGCTAGGTGCCATGTGTCATACAAGTGCAATGCCTTGAAGGTTATTATCACCACATCTTGATATTAAGGCACGACACTAACCGTCAGATAAAATAAAACTTGCATGCATTTTATGATAGGCTTTAAACATATGTTGATTCCACCAGGTACATGTGGACTTCAGGCGCGTTGCCTTGATGATTAAAAGACTTCATCTTTCACTTTAAGGGATATCACCCGCCTTTAGATTAAATCAACTTGCACGATAGATGCAAAATGTAATAAATTTTATGGGTGTCTTAGGATTTATGAAATATTAAAAAGAAACCATTCTGACTTAGGAAACATGAAACCTAAAAGTTTAAGTGATAAAATGGCCCCATTCGGACATAAAAAAATACAACACATGGGTTTATTAAAACCTAAGTGACCCATAAAGTAACTCTGAAATAGAACAATATTTGTGGGTTTAGGGTTTTTCATGAAGATTAACATAATAGGACTTATGGTTTATGTAATACAAAGCCTTCTCAAAACACCATTTCCCTTGAATGCAGACACATTTTCAAATTTTTGCAGGCATACTTGAAACTAACAGAAGTTAAGGCACATAGAATCAACAATATAACCCAAAAATTTAATGTGATTCTAAAAACCAAAATAGTCCCAACACTGGCTCTATCTGAGGATGATTGAAAGGAAGTTCATAGAAAGAATACAAATTCTTTGGGAGGTAGACCACAACCACACTAACCAAATACAAAAAACAAAACACACAATAGAAAGGAAACACACCAGCAAACTTACAAACCCTAGACTGTATATCTATATACAAAGCTACTGTGCATGGAAGAATGGACTTAATTGAATAAATCTTCTAGAAATTATCCATGCACTCACAAATCCTATTCCTCATCATTCAGGTTCTTGAGAAAATATGAATCCTTTCCAAATATCTGATGAATAATATAAGGGCCCAACCACAAAGATTCAAACTTCTTATGGTTTCCCTTATCTTTAGCCCTGACATTCCATTGAAGAACCAAATCACCAGGCTGGAATTTTCTATCATTTTCCCTCTTATCAAAAAGATATTTCATCTTTTGTTGTATTTTAATATTTTCTCTTTAGCTATCTCTTCTCATTTCATCCAGTTCTACCAATTGAACCATTCTATCCTACATAGGCTCAGAAACTTTTAAACCCTCATCTTGGATGAACTTATAGACTGGAAGTAAATTATTTACAAGCATTCTAGATTGAACACCATATACTAATTCAATAGGGGAATTTCCTATAGCCCTTTTCATAGTAATTCTATCTACCAATAAAGCAAGTTTCAATTTGGCATGCCAAGCCCTCTTGTTGTTTTGTAAGGTCTTCTTCAGAATTTGCAGAATGCTTTTGTTACTATATTCTTCTTTTCCATTGGATTGAGGATGGTAAGGGGACTAATATGATATAAAAACTCCCATGTCAGATCAGAAATCAACAAATTATTCTGATTTAAAGCACATGGCATTATCCATTACTAATTTAATAGGAACACCAAACCTAGTAATCACATTATTCATCATAAAGTCAAAAACCACTCTGCTTGTGGACTTCTTAGTTGGAATTTATTCAACCCACTTGGTAAAGTAATCAGTAGCAACCAAAATCCAACTATGTACCCCACTTGATTTTTCTGCAAATTCTCCAATGAAGTCCATGCCCCACATGGAAAAAGGTGTTTCTTCAACTACAAGATTCAACAATAGAGGACCTCAGAACTTTAGTTTACTAGAGAACCTTTGACATGGTTCACATTTTCTGACAAAATAATGGGCATGTTTCAACAAATAGGGCCAATAATAGCCAACACTTAAGATTTTATGAGTTGTTGCTCTGGCTGAATAATATCCTCCACATATTCTAGAATGCATTTCTCTCAAAACCTTTTCAGATTTTCCTTTGTCCAGACATAACAACAATATTCCATACCTATTTTTCCATTACAAGTCACCCTATAATGGTACATACCTTTGAGCTTGCAATCTCAGACTTCTCCTCCGGTTTTCACTCAAACCCTCTGGGTAGCTTGCATTTTTTAGAAAATGTACAATATTAGTATACCAGGGTTGCATTTCAATACTTGTAACTATTTCTCCACAAGTGTTGACATTGTTCACTTGAACTAGATCCAAATTTTCCTCTGTCATTAATTTGGCTAATCGCAATCTCCTTACCATCTTAGTAATATGGATCTCTAAGTCAAACTCCTGAATCTTGTTAATCCATTTTCATCTTTTCCCTATCACTTCACTTTGGACTAAGACACCCTTTATTGCATCATGGGGAACATATGAATTGAATTTAGCACACACTAGGTAAGGTCTAAATGCCTTGACTTATTTCACCAATGCATAAGCTATCTTTTCCATCAATTGATAACTCAACTCAGCCGATTGTAGTGATTTTCTATAGAATGCTATAGGATTCTCAAATCCCTCATGATTGTAGTGATTTACTAAAGAATTCTATAGGATTCTCAAATCCCTCCTGATTGTAGTGATTTACTAAAGAATGCTATAGGATTCTCTTTGTGCCTCCTAATTCTACTCAAACTTTGCATATTTCTTCAATAGTTTGACTATTGGTTTGACTAGCTCTACAAAGTTAGAAATAAATATCCTAACAAAATTAATCTATCCTAGGAATGATTGCACACCTTTAAGGTTTTTAGGAGCAAGGACCTTCTGAATGGCCTCAAATCTTTATGGATCTATCCTTACCCTTTCCTTTGATACTATGTGTCCTAAGATTTTTCCATCTATAATAGAAAATTGACATTTTCTTGGGTTTAGTGATATACCATATTCCAATGCTTTGATTAAAATATTCTCCAAATGGTTGCAATGATCTTCATCTCTTTTTGAGAAAGTAGTCAAATCATCTTGGTAAACTACCATGAGAAAATTTATAAGATCCTTAAAAGCCACATCCATTGCCCTCTGAAATGTAGCACCAACATTTTTTAAACCAAAAGGCATATGAGCATACACATAAGTTCCCTAAGGGGTAGTAAAGACAGTCTTAAATTGTTCAATTCCTTGACTAACACCTGGTTATACCTAGAGAACCCATCCATCATAGATAATAAATCACATCCAGTCACCTTATGCAACATAGCTTCCCTGTTAGGTAGTCCATAATTGTCCTTTAATGAAGCTACATTCAGATTCCTAAAATCAAGACATAACCTTATGTCCTCATTTTTTTCTTACTTGGACAAAATTTGAAACTCATGATGAATGTCTTATGGGCTCAATTATTCCCGCATCCCTTAATTTCATCAATTCCATTTGCATCTTTGTGGAAATAATAGATTGATAGGCCTCTGTTTTTGCCTAAATGGTTTTTCATCTTCCTTCAATGGGATTTGTTTTTGGAATAAGTCCTCTCTATAGGCTTTGAGATCTTCATTGGACCAAGCAAAAACATGCTTATATTTTTTTAGCAATTTTATCAAATTCATCCTCACATCTCTATCCATTTTTTTTCCAATATAGACCAATTGAGGGGATGTCTCTGATCCTAAATTTATTTCTTCCAAGTCTTCCAAATTGGCATAGGACTTCTGTGACATGTAATTATCATTAATACTAAACATGCCTTCTAGTGCAACTAGTCCCTTAGGAATATGGTTAGATGCTAACTGAATAATTTCATTCTCAAAAATGCATTCCTTACCGTCTACAACTCCAATCAAAGAGTCATAGTCAATTTTTTGGTCATCATAATGATCTAGGAATTGGATAAATATGAGGACATCATCATCATCCTCAAAAAATTTCCAATTGTAGATATGGTCAGGCACTACAAGCCTATTCTTGACTTCCATCACAGATACACTAGCAAGGGTAATATCATCATTTTTCAAAGTAACATTTGCAAGGAAGTCTACCATGATATTGTTTGATCTTTCTACCATAGAATATTGAAGGCATCAAATAGCTCTATTCTATCCCAGAAAAAATATTTATACAATTTTAATTTGTCATCCTTAGCAACATATTCTAGTCTAATTTGAGCTATGATTAGTTTGGAATCCCCATGAACTTGTAAACATTTAATACCATGTTTGATGGAAATATTCATTCCCAATATCAATGCTTCAAACTCAATTGTATTGTTGGTACAGTGAAAAGCCAATAAGGAGTACTTAAAAGTAATACCTAATGGTGATATAAACAAAACAACTTCTCCTGACCCTTCCTTAGAGAATCCTCCATCAAACTACATCTGCCATAATCTCTCTTGTTGCAACAACAACTCATCAATTATTGGGTAAGTGTTTCTCAATTGTGGCTTGATTTCTTCAACAACAAAATTTTCCATATCAATATCTGCACAACAGTTCAGTTGATCAAGTAATACCATTTCAACCATGTAAAAAGAACAAGGCTCTCTGTATAACTTGACCTCGATGCCATTCACTAGTATTACTGCATAGGAAAGATCCAATTGTAATCTTCCACCTACTGCTGCTGCCCACTATCTCGATAATAGCATACCATAGTGAGGTTTTGTATCAACAACAACTATATCCATTTTATAAGTGGCCTCAACAAATGCAACAATCTTTACTTCAATATCTTTCAATGTCCCTATCATAGGAACCTCCCTATTATGCATTGCATAGAAAATCCCAACAATGGTGCTGACTGAAAGACCTAGTTATTTCATAACATGATATGGCACTACAATAGCTGCAGCACCAGAGTCTATCATATAATTTTTTACTAAAAAATTGTAGACATAAAAAATGTCTTAATCCCTATATTAGTTAAATTATTAATTTAATTAATTTTTTTATCCTTTTAAAATAAAATAAATTTTATTTATTTAACTTTAAGCCTTTTTCCTCTATTATTTAAATAAATATTATTATTTATTTAGATAATTCATTTACCCTTTTCTCTTTTAAATTAAATAAATTTTATTTATTTAATTTTGAGCCTTTTCCTCTATTTATTAAATAAACATTTTTTGTTTGTTTTCTAAATTCATTACTCCTTCTCTAGCCAACCATGTGCATTCACATGGATCAACTCCAAAATTATGATCTTGTGACACTTGTTACTTTTCTCTTCATTTTGCTTTTAGTTCAAAAGTCAACTTCTCTCTTTAACCACTTAATCCTAGCCACTCATTCCTTTTGCCCCTTAATCTCCTTCACTCCCAAGTCAAACCATACCTAACCTTTCATCTCATCCACTCATTTCCACCTCTTAATCTCAGCCCTTCATTTTTCATAGCAAATCCATAAAAGGAGGTCTCACTCTTCATTTGCAACTAGCTATTTATTGCATTTTAGTGCATTTTTCTTGAGAATTTCTTAGACTTCATTCTATTTTGTTTCTTTGAGCATTACATAATCTAGATATTATATGTTAGGTAATAGAATCAATCTTAGCTTAGTTGATCTTTCATTTTTATTTTAGATTTCTTTTGTATTTTCATCTTCATCATGTGAAGCTTGGGGCAAGTTCCTCATACTTGTTCTCAATGCCTTCACCATCTTCTAGTTTGCATCATAGTGGGATTTATTGCATTGTGTTGGGAGAGCACATCCACAAAATCTCTAAGAGAAAATCAAACAAGTCTTGGGTGCACTTTTTTTAGCTCATCGGAGGTTGTAGTGAGAATTTTCTTGCATTAAAAGTTCTTTGCATGCTTTGATTTATTGGTATATCTTGTATTTTGCATGTTTTTGCTTGTTGTGCAGCTGTAGGTAATTTTCATTGCATACACAAATTATTTATCATCAAAGTAACATAAAATGGATCAACCAACAATGGTTCTTGAGTAACCACATTCCCAATACAGATATTAGAGAGCTCCTTTCTTATCTCGAGGGCTCTCACTTGTTTTTCTTTCTTATTCGCAGCTGGAACATCTCTTTTCTCATTTGTTAAGGTGAAGGATAATTCTTCCTTATTTGACATAGGGACCTCATCTATCCCTTTTAAAAGTGTAAGTGCAGCTTCCTTGTGCTCTTATATCTTCAAAATCTCCATTAGTGGAACTGATACTTTTATTTGCATAAGAGCATGCTTCATGTCAAACATAGGCAATTCAAAAGATACATTATTTATTTTTTTACCTCTCTTGGCCTTATCAGTAATCATTTGTTCCTTTACTTTTACTTCTTCCTTCCACTTTTGGGCAGAAGAGGATTTTGCTTATTTTGTAGATTTCTTTTCTTTGCTATCCTTAACTGGAGATTCTGTAGTAACTTGTGGGACATCTTCTTTAATGAATGCAGAAGCGTGTTTGCCTTGTTCAGGCTCAACTATCCTATTTATCAAGTTATGGACTAATTTATTTTTACTATATTCAAGGATCTCTTTTCTTCATTAGTTGGTAATCTAAAATGGGGATGCTCCTTATCATCACCCACTGTATTTATAGTTCTTTGTGA
Source organism: Thuja plicata (assembly GCA_018584345.1). NCBI lineage: Eukaryota > Viridiplantae > Streptophyta > Pinopsida > Cupressales > Cupressaceae > Thuja > Thuja plicata. The sequence goes on along the minus strand of MU220035.1, from coordinate 413,255 downwards.
TATAGTACCAGACTTATCATTTGAATTAGAAACAACTTGTGGTTGGTACTCTAAAAAATGTCCTCCTCTATTATTCACATCTTCAAGGGGTTTATTGTCTTTTGAAGATCACAAATAAGGTCTTCTCACAGTAAAGATATTGACATTAGGGCCTTCTAGTCCTGAACCTATCTATTCATTACCCTTGTCCATTTGATCAGCTAGAGCTTGGCCTACAACACATTTGTAATAAGAATGAGGCATGTTACAAGAAGCACACCAAGGGGTATTCTCCACATTATTTGTACTATTTCTCTTTAGAGGATAAGGGGTCTCCTTTTTCTTCTGGTTTTCTTGATTTTCAAGGATAGGCTTTCCATCTTTCCAATTTGTTTTATATGGAATGTCCATCATATTTGGTTGTCTATCATACCTCTGGTATTGATACTTGTTATCATGAAAACCTCTATAATTTTTGTCTATTTTGGAAGTGAGATCCTTCACTGCACTCGTCAACTTATCAACCCTATCATCCTCTTTAACAGGTTTTGTTTCTTGTCATCTTGTCTCCTTCCAGAGTTTACCATCCTTTCCCATCTTTCTTGAGGCTTTCCTATTTCTCTCAATATCAATAGATTTTTTGTAGGCATCTCTTAGGGTACATGGTTCTTATCCCTAAGAAGGTAGGACATCTTTCCATGAGAAACACTGAAGTAGGTAGTTAAACATACTTGCTCATCTAATCTCAGGACCTGAAATAGTTTGTTCATAGCTTTTTGAAAATCTATTGTTAAAATCAACCATACTTTCATTAGGGAACTTCTTGATGTTATTGAATTCATTTAACATGTAACCTGAATTAACAGGTTCTCAATATTGTTCCCTAAATGATCTAAAAAATTCATCCAAAGATGCTATACTATCATTAGGAAAATTCCTAACCCAATCCATAGCATCTTCTATCAAATATTGAACAAAGAGCTTCATTATGACATCTTCATTCTCAATCTCAAAATCAGTGATGTTATCAGTGAAAGCTTTCAAATATTCTCCACAAGTAATGACATTACTACCAGTGAACTTAGGGATTTGGTCTCTTACCTCATTTGGGATCATGTTTGAATGACTAGGAATGCCATCAAAGAACAGATGATGGTATCTATCTGTTGACGGGGTTTTGCTAACCGGGTCTGCCAACAGTCATATGTTGTCACCAGGTACTAGAGGTACTAGACAACTCCACCTGCAAAGGTTATTCGGGGAAGTTAGATTCCCCAGGACTTCAAGCACCTGGGTGTTGAGTCACGATGGTGTAGGGCTTGGTTGGGAGAAGTGACTATTTTTGAGGGGGATAGCTGGTTTCTTCAACTCATTCTCTCCGGAGATTCAATGAGGTAAGGTTTCGCCTAGCCGATTACACTTAGAAAATAAAATGAAAAAATAAGATCTTGTAGGGTTAGAAACACTTCATCTAACTATAGTCATGTTTAAATGTTCAGGACATCAATAATACTCTGATGTACTACACTAAATACCAAAGAAATACACAACCATCAGCTAGTATTTTATCAGTAGCGAGGGAAAAGAGGACGTTAATCTATTTAACATATCAGATTAGAAGACATAAAGAACATGAAACATAAGATACCATTAACTCAGAAGCATGAATACCAACAACATCATTGTAAATAATTCTCCCTTCTTCATTAATGTCTCTTCCAGCAAGCACTGGTGCGTGATACAATGATAGCTCCAGGGGAGCGTCTAACTAAAGAAAATAGAACAATGGAGCATTGAGCTCTGAAACTAGAATGAGAAATCACCTTTCTATTACTGTGGACAACAAAATCATCAATTTTTCCGACCCCTAGAAATGGGTCGGTCTGACTATTTATACACATTCTCTTCTAACCCTAACCCTAACCCTATTTTACATTATGTTCCAATAAAATACAATATCTGGGGGCCAGTACTACCTGTGCCACCCTACAAAAGACCTTGAGATGGAATAGGCCTGACATGCCAGAAGAATGAGACAAGAATATACAGTAGAAGAATTGGTCTCGAGAAGAGAGCCAAGAAGGGGAAGAAGGAAAGTAGGTCCTCCGGGGGTCAAGGCTACATGCCTCATAAATGGGAAATGCGGCACCCTATCTCTGATGCGTTAGAGGTACCTTTGAATGGCACCTCGAGAAGACCACCCTGTCAGAAAACCAACTGTTGAGTCGACGCCCCCTTTGATGTATCCAACTACCTTTTGACAACCTTTATTAACCGCTCTTGAAAGTGACCGGTCGGCCTCGGGGACCGGGACACGGATCACTTGGAAGAATACAAAATTTGGGATCCGAGACTCTGGGATTTGGGAACTTACATTCCCAAAAGAATAAAGAATACCCAATTTTTTAGTTTTCTCTGGCCTCCAGAGAAAGCTCAAGGTTGTTTATTATCATTGAAAGCTTGGAGGAGGTGGGAGCTGCCATCTTCGTCGATATCCATCAACCTGGCCCTTCGGTACTTAACCACCTCAATTTGTTCCCCTAGGTTCAGAAAATTCTCCTTAAATTCATCGGCCATTTTTTCCACGTCGTGATCACTAAGCACCATACGAGTTAATTTTGTCATTTGGGCACCATCTATCCCCTCCGGGGATTGATATCGAGACTTCATCATTTCATAAAAACTTCCCAAAACTGAATCCTCTGGGGTGCATGTATCTGTACTAAGGGGGTCAGCCCCGGAAGTCTTTACCACAAAACACTTGTATAAATTGAAAGAATATTTTATCGCATTGACTTTATCCTGTAGAGTCCCTACTAGTTGCTTGGTTACCTCCAATGTGAGGTCAAGTCTGGAGTGTTGGGTCCTCACAAAATCAAATGATTCATCCCCCAGAATTCTGGATTCAGAAATCATTTCCTCTCCTAGGCCAAGGAGCTCTTCAAGCTCTACCTTCCATGCTTGATAGTTTTTGATATCACCCTCCCACAGGTCAATAAGAGTCTCTTCCTAATGTAGAACATGCCAGGCCGTATATAAGTCAGGGAGGGTAGATACCAGGAAACATCGAGTGTTTCCTATTTGCAGGGTGACCCACTTGTCGACTGCCTGGGCCTTCTTCTTCATTGTTTGCAGGGAGTCTATGTCTCTCTGTGGTAGATCTTCAAATGTGGAAGCCTCTGGAGGAGCGGTGTTGATAGGTTGAGCTAGCTCGGTAAGCAACCCCATAAGGTTTGCATTTTTTTCCTTTTCTGTCTTGAGCCTTTGGGCCTATTTTTCATAACGGGCTTCCACTGCCCTAGCTGCCTCCTTAAGCAAGTCCACCTCGCCTTATTTTCCCCTTTTTCCCAGTGACACCTCTGCAACGTTGTAATCTATGGGCTCTGCGGTTGCTTCATCGGTGCCCATGGGAGGTATCTCCATAATGGAAACTATTTATCCACCTGGGCTGGTTTGAAGAGTATGAACCGTTTGGGATTTCTTGGCCTTTGGTGGGACCTAGACCAGAGCCATCATTTCGGCCAAGGAGAGAGGAGTTTCAGGAGTGGACAGAGCTTTTCTTTTTCTGCTCTCTACTAACCACTGAGGTGGCAGAGGTGGATTTTCTGCCAGAGCCTGTTCCCTTGGTTCTTCCCCGGCATCCTGTGGCTGCTCCTCCTCATTGGTGGGGACCTCATCTGTCCCTTTCCCTATGTCTTCTTCTTTATCAAAAATATCTTCCTCAGCAACATCCATCTCCTCAGCCTTGTCCTCTGTATCTATTACTTTGTCCGGACTTCTGTTGGCTTCTTCGGGGATCTCCTCTTCGTGTTTCTCTTCTTGTTTCTTGGCCTCTACCGCTAGGGCTTCTTCTTTTGTTGGCACATCCTTTGGCAGTAAGGGAGGTACTGGGCCAAGATTTAAAGTTTGGGCCATGGTAATTACCTACCCAAAGGTCACTCCAGGGAGTGGCTCTTGGAATGTAGCAGCTGGGGTTATGGTTATTCCCGAAGGTCCGGTTCCCATAGTAGATGTCGTTTGTTCATTCTACCTTTGTTGGTCCACCCCCAGATCCTACGTCTCCAGAGTCTCAGAGGAAATCTCTAGTTTTGGTCCCCTTTCTTCTATTTGTTTTTCCTATTCCTACGCAGGCTCTTGTTCCACGACTTCTTGTTCTGCAGCTCCTTGTTCTGCAGCTTTTGGTTATGCAGCTCTTGGTTCCACCTCTGGGACTTCTATCCCTTCTTTTCTGGTGTCCCCCTGTAGGTTTCTGAACTCTTCGATTGCAAAGACATCATCAAATTCCTCCTACGAAGGGGGACTGGCCGGGACTTCGGCAAGCTCTGTTTCCTTCTCCGGCTCTGGGGAACTGGAAGAGAGGATCTCTATTTGTTGGGTCTGGGAAGTTCCCAACCCTGGCTCTAACTTAGGCTTTTGGTTAAGCCTTTTCTTTGGGTAACCAAGGGTGGCCCCGCATCCCTTATTGTTGTTGCTTCTGTGGGATCCACCCCCGTTGCCTTCACCGTTAAAGCTACCAGCGACGGGGAGGAAGAGGGACGAATTGGCCCAGTGATTAGTACTGGAGTGGCCAGCCGTGTGATTAATTTCTCCCTCATCTATTGGGAGGCTGCCACTGATTGTTTTATTTGTTCTTTTATGGGGACTTCTTATGCCGGAGGGGTCATATCTATCCCTTTTCCTTTATCCACCCTCTGCGAAGAAGTCCTAGCCCCCGGAGTCAATTTTGGTGCTGGCTAGGCTGCTCGACGGGTACTTTCGGGGCACACCTTATTGAAGTAGGCATGACTTTGCTCGACCACCTCTCGGGTGAAGTCCTCAATTGTAGGCCCTTTCTGGGCATCCCAATTTACCGATGGGAGGGTCATTGTATCGATCCCCTTTGCCTTGTACTGGGGATCGATAGTGGGGGCGACATCTGAGAAGTCCTCCGGGAACCTCTGGAGCTTCAACTTGTTCATCATGCCTACCATCATCCTGACATAGTGTCAGCTCTGCACCTCCATGTCATCTTGGAAATCTTCCCAAAAATCCTCCATGTGGTAGCAATGAGGCTCTGAAGCCCGAGGAAGTGCCGCTGCAATCTTGTCGTGCAGATCAAAATTTTTCCGCGCCAAGTAGAATTCTTCCAAGTTGTAGCTTTTTAGTTCATTATCTGCCTCTTTTGTGGCGGCTAGGCTGCATGAGTAGTTCCCATAGATGATTGAGAATGGAATATTGGGTATCTTCTTCGAGGCGAAGAGTGCATGCACCTCCATTATTTGCCTGCAGTATTCCAAGAGCACAATCTTGTCCCCACAGTGTTTGGGCAACAAGTAGGGTTTCCCAGAGAAGCCGGTGACCCTAATGTAAGTGTGCTATTGGAATTGGATGTAGTAATGTACATAACTCTGGACCAAATTCATCGCCTTTGTGGATAGGCGGTATCCTGTGTCCCAGGTGGGTGTGAGCAGGTGATAGTAAACGAACACATCATTTACTCAGCAAAAACTGGGGAAGCTAGCCTCCCATTGAACATGTGGGAAATGGTCCCACGGTGCCTTTTTTCCCAAGCCTATCCTGAGCACGCTGTCTGTAAGTAGCCCATGGGGATGGGGCCTATGCTTCGCCAGGGCCTAGAAAACATAGGAAGTCATGTAAAATATCTTCTTCCTGGTCAATTGAAGGAACTGGGAGTTGACATGGTTAGAAATTATGGCTCCCCAGTCGAAGTATCCTCCCTTGGTGGAGATGCCGAGGAGGAAGTAATACATCTATTTAGTGAATTCTTGGGCAGAGGGCTGCCCAAAGACCCAGGCCAACGCTATCATTCCCATCTGAATGCTCTCTTTGAACTCAGACCTGGGAATTTCTATCTTCATCCTTTTGGGGTCCCTCTTTGGAACCTTAAGCCAATGAGTGTTCATGTATACTCGGGCAGCATCCTCCAACTGCGTAAATTAGGCCAAGATATTTGACATTGTAACCACAGAAGCCTTGGCGAATTGAGGAATCTGCAGACCCGCCTGAAATGTGTCAGGGTCGAGGGATACCAGAGGAGTAGGGTATCCGATGGGTTCTGCGGCTGCGAGCATAACAACCCAAATAGAAGAGTTGTAATTGGGAGCCAGCATTAGGATAAGCTCTAGAGATTGTATAGAGCATGGAAAACAAGCCGCCCTAAGGATCCCAGAGTCCACGACATTGATGGCCAGCTGATCTCCAGCCTATCACTGGATGTACATTATTTTTACTAAGGCCTGCATTTCTGGCCATGTCCCAATGCTGGTGTCGGTAATAATTTTAACTTTGGACTTGATCTTTGAGCCTATAATAATAGTGTCTTGCACAAACCTCATGGTGAGGGGCAATTTCTCCAGGGCCCTTTCCATTTTAGATTTTATCGCCGCCTTGGTAGCCGTCGCGAAAGGTATCTCTAGACTTTCGATGGAGAGGATGCTGATGCTTCAGACATGCTTGGGAAGAGTACTCCAGAAACCTGCAAGGAAAAGTGACCATAAGAATTTATTAACAAATAAATACTTTGGGGTCCAGAGATCTTGCCACTGTGATGCCTGCTTTTCCTGAAAAGTTACTTTCATTCACAAAAATCCTGAAAAGTACACGCATTACATGAACTTAAGATTTGATTGAACATCCGGGTCTGGGAATTTTTATTGCACTTGGTAAAGACATGGGATAGATGATGGTAAGAGACCCGGAACCCAGAGAAGTAACTGTTGGTGAGGATATGTAAAAAAGAAAATCATCAAGCCCACGTGGATGCCACGTGCATAGGTATTAAATAGGAGTAATGGCGATGACGACGGAGCCAATTGTCTGAACACGGGAAAAATGAAGGCCACTTGGATGGAATTAATTGCGCGCATGGGACATAAATGAGGGTTTGGCTGGTTTTATGGAGGAGAGAGAAAATTGCCTATTTGAAACCGGCCGAGAGCCGAGTTTCAAACAGGTGGTTTTCCTGCCTTGAAATGAACTTATGGGCAGAAAACCAGCGACACAGATAACTTGACCACCTTGCTAAGCTACTTGGAAGGATATACATGAGATATACACAAGGATTCAAGGGATATATACATAGAAATGGAAGGATATACAACAAATATACACAAACTTACATATATATACACTACGGAACGACATCCACAGGAAACCAGGCAAGGCACAAGGTATATACAACTTTCTACATTATCTACAAACCTGCCACTTCTGCGTAGAGGGAAGATAACCCTCTGGCAGAGCTGACCCACCAACAGGCAGCAAAACCATAAAAAGGTAACAACAGAACTGAAAGACAACAAACGAAAATAAGACGGAGAAGAAACACCAGACAAACGAAAAAAAAAAAATGGCGGGAACAGACACCAACCTGAGAATGCCGAAAGGTGGGGGAAAGGAGGAAGTTACCACAGGAGCTCTGCAATAGCTACAGCTGCCAAATGATCACAACCCGCCACCAGGAAGCACTCACAATCACCTGAAAAGGATGGAAGTGTTTAGCACTGATTATAGTTAATTCTATGCAAATCGCTCTGTAATTTCTCTGAAATCGCTCTGAGAGTTTGAGTGTTTTAATCATGGTAAATGTGAAAGTGACATATAACTTCTATTTATACCCATGGTAAAAAGGTGATCCACCTTCTTTTGGTAATCTCTGGACAATTAGCAAACCTCTGTACCCCGGGCCTGGGGATTCCCCGCGACGATCACCTTAAGAACATCGTGGCGAAGAATCTCAGAGTCCGGAATCTAGCTCCCAACAAAGAACAACCTCCGGGATTGGATTCCTGAAGATGAAAAACCAACCAAACAAAACACAACAATAGGGAAGAAAACCCTAGAGAAAGAAAACAAAGGGAGAAAGACAAGGCAAGAGCCGCAAGAAAAAACAATAAAACAAACAAAAGAAGGAAAAAAAAGAGCGGGACCAAACATTTTGCACACAAAATATAGGGATGGGGATGCAAGGCATAGCAAATAGCGACTGTCTGGGACAAATGCCTTAGCGCATTTGAGAACTACAGAATCTTTGGTTAGCAAAACTGGAACAAGCCACTTTTTGAGACACCTGACAGGCAAAGGCAAACATATCTGAGAGAATCTAACCACACGGGATCTAGTCTGTAGCCCTTCATCAGTGGTGTCATGTGTGCTTTGGAAGGGAATCAATCCAATGACCTTTGGGAGGAGTAGAGAAGAGACACTAATTACATCAAACCAGTCATCAATTTGTTTGTTTCTCCTAGAGACTGGAGTTGCATCCCACTTTCCCTTCTTATTATTTTGTTTGTTTCTAGGTGGGAAGGTGGTACTTCTTTCACCATTAAACTTAAGCTTAGCTAATTTCAATGGCGATAATTCTTTCACCTGTCCACCCATACTTAGATGTTCGAAGAGGGGATAAAACTCCAGACCCGGAAATTTCAGACCTGGGTCAGCCAACCAGTACAACCGATCTACCCTCAGCGTGTTCGATTACTTGTTCCTTATATTACTTGTGTTCATTGATTTCCAGACTCCCGGAGACAACACCTGATGGAGATTGCTCAAAATGTGCCACATCCTGTGAAAAAACCTTAGGGACTGGGTCGACTCCACTATGCTAAAGATAGACTCCAAAGTTCACCATGCCGCAGACATCGTACCGGAAACTAGAGTTTATGCGAAGCATTCCAATTCCTATAAGACAGAACAAAATGTAGGGACCCTGGAAGAAAAAAAAAAAAAAACAAAAACAAAAACACCAAAAGAGGGATGCCCTGGAGGGCAGCCGACAAGGCTATTTACAAGACACGGTACCTCGTAGCGAGGCACCCGAAAGAAATATTTACAAGCGGAGAGCTTTACATAAAATACAATTTTGGACAAACTTACCCTATCCGAAGTAGTATTTGAGAAACTGTCCATTAACGGGAAATGAGAGAGGTTCACCAGTTAGGGTGTTAAAGTGGTAAGTATTTTCCCCACAGATTTCTGAGATTAGGTATGGTCCGAGCCAGAGCTATTGGAACTTGGTATGCTTTCCTTTCTTTTCCCAAGCCTTGTCCCACAGCAGGACCTGATCCAAAATCTGAAAAGCTTTGTATTGGGCTCTTCTGTCAAACCATCATTTTACCACTAATTGATGATGCGTGAAATGTTCAAGGGTTGCATCTTTCTGTTCTTCCATTCGCACCAAATTTAAGAGCCAAACCTCCATGATGTTGTCCCTATTGCTAAATTCCTGCATAAACTATAAAACTGGGATCTGTAGGTTAACCAAAAATACAAGGTTATGGCCGTAAACTAGATGGAACAAGGATGTTCCCAGGGTGGCCTTGACATGAATGTGATCCGCCCAGAGGGAGAATTTCAACTTTTGATGCCAATCCCTGGGGTTCTGTTCTAGCAGGTGTTTGATCACTTCAAGTAGATTTTTATTTGTTGATTCAGCAACACCGTTCCCCTAGGGATAATAGTTGCTGGAAAATTTCAAAGTGATCCTCCGGTTGTAGGTCCATTCGAGTAACTGTGCTGAAGAAAATGCTGGACCATTGTCACACACCAAAGAAAAGGCATTCCAAACTTTGTGACGATGTTTTCTTCTAGGAATTTAATAACTACGTCTGCCATTTTATTTTTGCATGGTATAGCCTCAGACCACCGAGTGCAGTAATAAATAACATTGAGAATGTATCGATGATTGACAGATGAGTTGGGGTTGATTTCCCTGATGAAGTCAAATGCCCACTAGGCAAAGGGTCTAGCCTCATAGAATGGTTGTCAAGGCATAGCCGGGTTACGCTCACAATGCACTACGGTTTGGCAAGTGTATCATTTTCTAACATGAGTATAAACATCCTTGAATATACAGGGCCAATAGTATCCAGCCCAAAGGATCTGATGGGCAGTGGCGTCAGCTGAGCCATGCCCGGTTCCAATTTTCCCATGAAATTCATCAATCACCCTTACAGCTTGGTCTCTGTCAATGCAATGGAGGTACACTCCCTTGTAGTTTCTGCGGTAGAGCATGAAGTTTTTGATCATGAAGTGGGCGCTTTTCATCCGCAGGGTGCGGCGTTTATGGGGAGGTAATCCCTATTGGCATTTATTGTTTAGTAACAAATATACCAAATCGGTATACCACGGGTCTTGGGTGATAGATTCCACTGTGTAAGCCTAAAATTCTATGTGGAGAGTCTCTTTTGCCATCGCTTGACTTAGTCCCTGGCCCCAGACTATCTTCATGGGCTGCATTTCTAAGTCATATTCCTAGAGGATGGCCATCCATTTCCTCCGTCTTTCACCCAATTCCCTCTGCATTAGCAGAGACTTGACGCCCTGGTCCAAAATGATCGCATGTACCTTGCTCTAGAGAATATAATGCCAAAATTTCTTCACGGCATGAACTAGAGCAAAGGCCTATTTTTCTTGTGATGAATATTGGACTTCAGAATTCTTGAAGGGGGAGCTCATGAAAGCTATTGGTCATTCTTCCCCTTCAACCTTTTGATTCAACACTGCCGTGATAAAATGCGGTGAAGCAAAGGAGTAAATATAAAATGGAAGGGAATAGTCCAGGCTAGCCAGGATAGGTGCTTCTATTATTGTCTGTTTGATCTGGGCAAACACTTGCTTTGCTTCAGGACTCAACTCTATCTTGGTATCCTTCTTCATCATCTCATTGAGTGGTTTGACTATTTCTGCGAATCCTATGATGAACCACCGGACGAAGTTGATCTTTCCGAAGAAGGATCGCATCTCTTTCTTGCTGCCAGGCATTTGTAAGTTTAGCAATGCTTTGACCTTCTCAGGATCGATGGATATACCCTTCTTGGAGATGATATGCCCGAGAAACTTCCCTTTGGTGACCCCAAATATGCACTTCTTAGGGTTGAGGGATATTCCATACCGGCAACATCTCTCACAGATCTGAGCGAGATGGGCAAAATTGTCACGCCTATCCTGGGAAAAGATGGTCAAGTCATCCATATAGATGATTATACACCAATTCACAAGGCCCTTGAGTGCAATGTCCATGGCCTTTTGAAATGTAGCCCCTGCATTGATCAGACCAAAGGGCATTCTCTTGTATGCAAACGTTCCCCACTTGGTGGTAAACGTTGTTTTCTCCCTGTCTTCATACTTAACCATGACCTAGTTATATCTAGAGTACCCATCCAAGAAGGACATCATCTAGGATCCATTCACTATCTGCAACACCTCATCCAATGAAGGGAGAGGCTGATTATCTTTCTTGGAGGCCCTGTTCAAGTTTTAAAAATCTACGCAAAGGCAGATCTCACCGCTCTTCCTTCTCACAAGGACTAGATTGGAAACCCATATAGTGTGTCAGATTGGGAAGATTATCCGGGTGGACAACAATTTTTATACCTCTTGGCGAATCAGAGGCTTAATCAGGGGGTTGACCGGTTGTTGCTTTTTTCGAAAGGGCTTAGCATCAGGTTTCAGGGGAATAGTGTGAGTCATGATGGATGTGTCATATGTTTTCAAGTCTTCATAACCCCATGCAATTACATCGATGTATTCTTGGAGAACCGCAAGAATCTTCTCCTTCTCCTTAGGGGAACAGGAGGTACCAATGTTAATCATCTTTTCCTCACCGAGCTGGCCGATGTTTACCTTTTCAAACTTCCCCCCTTAGAGGAAGATGACACCTTCTCTCGGGCCTGAGGGTTTGAGTCGAAGATTCATTTCAGCACAACCATCCCCTTTGGGATGGCGTTAGTAGGTAGGTCCATGATCCCATCATCTTCGTCACCCTGCCCAGTATCATCATGGTCTCGTTCTTCCACTATCTAGTTTTCAAAGACGCCAACATTTGCCATGAAGGCCAGGATATGCTGATCGTCCTCAAAAACCTGAAAGTGGGTGATGTTGTCTGGAATGGATGGGGTGGGGACCATCTCAACTGAAAATCTTGGGAGTCGTGAGCCGGCCATTGGCTCAAGCATGATAGCAGAAATGGCGAGGGCATCCAGAACATAGTTCCATCATCAGGGAATGAGGTCAATGCCGAAGGCATCGAAATCTTCAATAAGGCTCCAAGCCCGATTGTGGTATGTGGCCAGCCTTTTGTCGTGGCATGTATATTGGCTCCAGAATTGTTTGACAATCAACTCTGAATCACCCAGAGCCCGGAGGCGGGTGACACCTTTCCTTAATGCAAATAAGAGTCCAAGGACCAAAGCCTCGTACTCTGTGACATTATTTGTACAGTTGTACTGCAGTCTATAGGATGCGAGGAAGGATTTCCCTCATGGGTTAATTAGTTCTACCCCAGCCCCACAGCCTTGTTTGGATCAGGACCCATCAAACTTGAGGGTCCACAAATCATTGTTCATAATCTAGGGCTGGGGCGGGAGAGTAGCCTTTGGATTTCTATTGGGAGACTTGGGAGGAGCTCCCTCCCAAAATACTGGCGTGAAGGAAGAGTTTACTTCTGGAGGTGTTTGGATTTGGGATTCCTGGGGAAATGGCACCAAAGGAGTGCATACCGTGGGAATATTGGGCCCCGGGGAATCAGGTATATGTTCTTTATTTCAGAAGGTATCGAGGTGCCGGTTAGCGACTGAAAGGCAGGGCCCACACTCAAGCTATGAATGTTTCTGATAGTGTACTCAGCACCAAGTGCTGGATAGGAGTGTAGCAAGGGTTGCTATGGCACCTTGAGAGTCAATCTCAACTCTCATCTTTTCTTCTAGGTCCTGGGCTCTCTGTAGCACCGCGGGATCCTCCCCGGGGACAAAATCGAATGTTAAGATTTCAAAGGGTCGGTACACTCCCGGGGAAGTCTGGGAGAAGAAGACCTCATTGACCCTCCCAACCTTGGTAAGGGCCTATTTCATCCGGGGTTCACTTTTGACCTGGATCTTATTTGATTTTCCCTCCCAAGGGAGCCATAAATGGGTGAAGTCAGTCAAAAAGTATCCATTCAAGGACTTAGACCAATTCTGATTTAATAACATCCCATAAGTCTCTAGGATGTCCACCACTTGGATGTCAATTATGCTGTCTATCCTGGGGTCCTGGATAAGCTGTATCTAGATGTTCTTCAATTCCCCCACCATTTTCACAGTATTCTTATCCAGCTGGATCACTGCACCATTAGATGGGGTGGGATGAAATCTGAGCTTCTGAAAAATAGACAAGGGCATGATGTTACCTGAAGCTCCGGAGTCTACTAAGCAGTTGTGTATATTCTTGCCTTGGATATTCAGGACTAGTAGGAAGGGAGGATCCTCATTGTTCCCCTGAAAGACGGCCGTGTTAGCATCTTTGAATGAGACAGTCTTGGGCGGGCGGCTGACGGCTTTCAAGTTCCCCAAGAGCTTCAGAAGAGACTTCTTCTACTCGGGACAGTTCAGCAAGACCTCCGTCAAGGTCATGGAGATGGTGGTTTGTTCTAATGCCTTTGTAATATCGAATCTTCCTCCTGAGAATTGGTGATTTTCCTTAGCTAGGTCTTTTTCTTGGTTAGAGCTAGGACCCTTTGGAGGAGCGGGTCGGTCAGTCGTGTTATTCCAGGGAGGAGGGGTGTCTTTGATAGGAGGCATGGGCGTGTAAGCTGGTCCTTTACCAACCTGACTCTGAGTATTATATGGGGTTCGTAGGTTGGTAAAGGTGTTGGCCTTGAAGGGCGGGATAGATTCATCAAAGAATCCCTGCAATTTGGATTCTTCTTCATCTTCTCCGGGAGTTCCGAAGAAGATGGTGTCACAAGTGAAGGCACTGTGGGTTGGCTCTTGAATAGGAGGCTCTCGAGGGGTGGTATCATGCGACTGCTGTCTATCTAGCTAGGAGATCATGATGACCTTTTCCAACATGGCACAATTTACCTCGTTGTGTGAACCTATGTCATGCAATCTACACCAATTAGTCATGGGTTGAAAGTCTGCAACTGGTATGAAATGTGATGGCCCAGCGTCGTTTTGATTGGTGTTTTGGTTCGGAGGTGGGCCTCCGATGTTCGTGTTATTATTTAATTATTGTTGATTGGGATTAGGCCCATTGTTGAAGTTTCTTCCCCCAGCATTGTTATTTCATTAGCCAGAGAAAATGTTTCTCCTCTGAGAATTTGAATTTTGGGGTGCATAGGACCCCGCCTTCAGTTGACCCATATCCACAGTCAAGGTAGACAACAATCGCCAGAGGGATTCAACCTCGGCGGTCAACTGAGTGTTGGCATCACAATGTGACAGTTGTTGTTGTTGGTTTCCTGGGAAGGCAATAGTATTAGCTGGAGTTGAGGGCGGAAATCCTCCAGTCGCGGACGACTAAAAGAAGGGCACTCCGGATGGTTGTGTCTGAGACTGTTGTGCCTGCTGCGGCTGATTCCAAGGGAAATTTTCCAGACCTGGTACCGCCTGAGTCTATGTTGGGTAAACATACCAAGCCTACTGGTCTATCAGGGGTGGTGGAGGATTCATTTCCATCAAGGGGGAACCCATCACCAGATTGGGGTTATACCCCCTAGCATATGCAGTTCCACCAGGGATCATGTTGAAGGGCGTACTCTGCCCAATCCCGCCCGGGGATTTGTTGAGACCACGGGATAGTTCTAAAGCTAGGTTGTAAAATTTTTCCAAAGTGTCCCGATCACCCCCGGCGGTTGTTCTCCAAAGGAGAGTGGCGATGAAGGGGTCCATCGCATTAAGGTAGGTCTGTATGGTTACTTCTGGTGATGGAATAAAAGGGCCCGTGCACCGTTTCAAGGCACGCTTGAACCAATGGTTGAATGTGGCAAGGGGTTCATTGGGTTCCTTCTTGATGGAGATGAACTAGATATGAGACCAAGCTGGGTCCACATGTAAGTGAAAGGCAGCTAGGAATGCGTCCTCCATGTCCTGCCAACTGTTTATGGAGTTGACAGGAAGGTTAAGGTACCAGTTCAGCTCACCTTGTCCTAAAGACAAGGGAAACATCCGAGTCACAACATATTGATGCTGGATCTGGTGTTGGTTCATGACATCCTTATATACCTGTAAATGTTCTTTCGCGGTCCATGAGCCTAAGTGCTTGTATCATGGGCATATCTTCTCCGGGTGGGAGGGTAAGTCATTGATTGCGCTCGGAAAAGTTCCCATTGGGGACCCGGTGTTTCTGAAATATGCGGCCATTGGGGGAAGTGGATTTTGGGTAGTTTGGGCACTGGTTTCTGGGATTGCCTGAGAAGTTTGGGTATTCTTAGGTACACTAGACCCCTAGACAATAGTGGCTGGTGTGATTTTCAAGGTCTGTTTCTTTCGAGCAGGAGGCTCAAGTTTGACAAACCTTCTGGGATTTGGGGCAGACCTAAGGATTCTTTCAAATTTTGTTAGGGAGAAAGACCCAATCCCACTGAAGGCTTCACTCTTAAAACTATAACTCTTAAAACTATAACTTAGGGAATCCTCAGGAGGTGTAAAATCAGAATCTTGGGAGGGGGATGAGTTCATTCCCTCCTTCTAGCGTTAGTTTCTATTGATGGGGTTTTGTTGACCGGGTCTGCCAACAGTCATAAGTTGTCACTGGGTACCAGAGGTACCGGCCAACTCTGCCTACAAAGGTTATTCAGGGAAGTTAGATTCCCTGGGCCTTCAAGCATCTGGGTGTTGGGTCACGATGGTGCAGGGCTCAGTTGGGAGAAGTGACTATTTTTGAGGGGGATAGCTGGTTTCTTCAACTCATTCTCTCCTGAGATTCAATGAGGTAAGGTTTCCCCTAGCCGATTACACTTAGCAAATAAAATGAAAAAAAAGATCCTGCAGGGTTAGAAACACTTCATCTAACTATACTCATGTTTAAATGTTTAGAATATCAATAATACTTTGATATACTACACTAAATATCGAAGAAATACACAACCATTAGCTAGTATTTTGTCAGTAGCGAGAGAAAAGAGGTCGTTAATCTATTTAACATATCAGAGTAGAAGACATAAAGAACATGAAACATAAAAAACCGTTAACTCAAAAGCATGAATGCCAACAACATCATTGTAAAGAATTCTCCCTTCTTCATTAATGTCTCTTCCAACAAGCACTAATGCATGATACAATGATAGCTCCAAGGGAGCATCTAACTAAAGAAAATAGAACAATGGAGCATTGAGCTCTGCAACTAGAATGAGAAATCACCTTTCTATTACTGTGGACAAAAAAATCATCAATTTTGCTGACCCCTGGAAATGGGTTGGTCTGACTATTTATACACATTCTCTTCTAACCCTAACCCTAACCCTATTTTACATTATGTTCCAATAAAATACAATATCTGGGGGTCGGTACTACTTGCGCCACCCTACAAAAGACCTTGAGATGGAATAGGCCTAACATGCCAGAAGAATGAGACAAGAATATACAGTAGAAAAATTAGTCTCGAGAAGAGAGCCAGGAAGGGGAAGAAGGAAAGTAGGTCCCCCGGGGGTCGAGGCTACATGCCTCATAAATGGGAAATGCGGCGCCCTGTCTCTGATGCGTTAGGGGTACCTCCGAACGGTGCCTCGAGAAGACCACCCTGTTAGAAAACCAACTATTGAGTCGACGCCCCCTTTGATGTAGCCAACTACCTTCTGACAACCTTTATTAACCGCTCCTGAAAGTGATTGGTCAGCTTCAGGGACCGGGACACAGATCTCTTGAAAGAATACAAAATTTGGGATCTGAGACTCCGGGATCCGGGAACTTACATTCCCAAAAGAATAAAGAATACCCAATGTTTGAGTTTTCTCCAGCCTCCAGAGAAAGCTCAAGGTTGTTTATTATCATTGAAAGCCTGGAGGAGGCAGGAGATGCCATCTTCGTCGATATCCCTCAAGCTGGCCCTTTGGTACTTAGCCACCTTAATTTGTTCCCCTAGGTTCGGAACATTCTCCTTAAATTCATTGGCCATTTTTGCTGCGTCGTGACCACTAAGCACCATACGAGTTAATTTTGTCATTTGGGCACCATCTATCCCCTCCAGGGATTGATATCGGGACTTCATCATTTCATCAAAACTTCCCAAAACTGAATCCTCCTACGTGCATGTATCTGTACTAAGGGGGTCAGCCCCGAAAGTCTTTACCATAAAAGACTTGTATAAATTGAAAGAATATTTTACCGCATTGACTTTATCCTGTAGAGTCCCTACCAGTTACTTGGTTACCTACAATGTGAGGTCAAGTCTAGAGTGTTGGGTCCTCACAAAATCAAATGATTCATCCCCCAGAATTCTGTATTTAGAAATCATTTCCTCTCCCAGGCCAAGGAGCTCTTCAAGCTCTACCTTCCATGCTTGATATTTTTCGATATCACCCTCCCACAGGTCAATAAGATTCTGTGCCTGGTATAGAACGTGCCAGGCCATATATAAGTCTAGGAGGGTGGATACCAGGAAATGCTAGGTGTTTAGTATTTGCGGGGTGACCCACTCATCGACTGCCTGGGCCTTCTTCTTCATTGTTCATAGGGAGTCTATGTTTCTTTGCGGTAGATCTTCAGATGTGGAATCCTCCAGAGGAGCGGCGTTGATAGGTCAAGCTAGCTCGGTCAGCAACCCAATAAGGTTTGCATTTTTTGCCTTTTCTGTCTTGAGCCTTTGGGCCTTTTTTTCATAATGGGCTTTTACTTCCCTAGCTGCCTCCTTTAGCAAGTCCACCTTGCCTTGTTTTCCCCTTTTTCCCAGTGACACCTCTGCAACATTGTAATCTCCGGGCTCTGCAATTGCTTCATCGGCACCCATGGGAGGTGTCGCCACAATGGCAATTGTTTCTCCGCCTGGCCCGGTTCAAAGAGTATGAATCGTTCAAGATTTCTTGGCCTTTGGTGGGGCCTGGACCTGAGCCATCATTTTGGTTAGGGAGAGAGGAGTTCCGGGAGTGGATGGAACTTTTCTTTTTCTGCTCTCTACTAACCACTGAGGTGGCAGGGGTGGCTTTTCTACCAGAGCCTATTCCCTTGGTTCTTCCCCAGCATCCTATGGCTGCTCCTCCTTAGTGGTGGGGACCTCATCCATCCCTTTCCTTGTGTCTTCTTCTTTATCAGAAATATCTTCCTCAGCAACATCCATCTCCTCAGCTTTGTCCTCTATATCTATTACTTTGTCCAGACTTCTGTTGGCTTCTTCGGGGATCTCCTCTTCATGTTGCTCGGCCTCTACCACCGGGGCTTCTTCTTCTGTTGGCACATCCTTTGGCAGTAGGGGAAGTACTAGGCTAAGATTTAAATTTTGGGCCGCGGTAATTACCTGCCCAAAGGTCACTCCCGGGAGTGGCTCTTGGAATGTAGCAGCGGGGGTTACGGTTATTCCCGAAGGTCTGTTCCCCTAGTAGATGCCATTTTTTCATTCTGCCTTTGTTGGTCCACCCCCGAATCCTACATCTCTAGAGTCTCGAAGGCAATCTCTGGTTCTGGCCCCCTTTCTTCTATCTATTTTTCCTGTTCCTGCGCAGGCTCTTGTTCCATGGCTTCTTGTTCTGTAGCTCCTAGTTCTGTAGCTTCTGGTTCTGCAGCTACTGGTTCCACCTCTGGGACTTCTGTCCCTACTTGTATGGTGTCCCCCTGCAGGTTTCCGAACTCATCAGTTGCAAAGACATCATCAAATTCCTCCTGCGAAGGGGGACTGGCCGGGACTTCGGCAGGCTTTGTTTCCTTCTCCGGCTCCGGGGAACTGGAAGAGAGGATCTCTACTTGTTGGGTCTGGGATGTTCCCAACCCCAGCTCTACCTTAGGCTTTTGGTTAAGCCTTTTCTTTCTTTAGGTAACCAAGGGTGGCCCCACATCCCTTATTGTTGTTGCTTATGTGGGATCTACCCCCGTTTCCTTTACCATTAAGGCTGCCAGCGACGGGGAGGAAGAGGGACGAAATGGCCCGGGCATTAGTACTGGAGTGGCCAGCTATGTGATTAATTTCTCCCTCATATGTTGGGAGGCTTCCACAGATTGTTTTATTTGTTTTTTTATGGGGACTTCTTGTGAAGGAGGGGTCGTATCTATCCCTTTTCCTTTATCCACCCTCTGCGAAGAAGTCCCGGCCCCCGGAGTCAATTTTGGTACTGGGTGGGATGCTCGATGGGTAATTCTAGGGCACACCTTCTTGAAGTAGGCATGAGTTCACTTGACCACCTCTCGGGTGAAGTCCTCAATCGTAGGCCCTTCCTGGGCATCCCAATTACCGATGGGACGGTCATTGTATCGATCCCCTTTGCCTTGTACTGGGGATCGATAGTGGGGGCAACATCTGAGAAGTCCTCTGGGAACCTCCAGAGCTTCAACCTATTCATCATGCCTACTTTCATCTTGATGTAGTGCCAGCTCCGCACCTCCACATCATCTTGGAAATCTTCCCAGAAATCCTCCATGTGGTAGCGATGAGGCTCTGAAGCCCGGGGAAGTGCTGCAGCAATCTTGCCGTGCGGATCAAATTTTTTTTGCACCAAGTAGAATTCTTCCAAGTTGTAGCTTTTTAGTTTGTTATCTACCTCTTTTGCAGTGGCCAGGCTGCATGAGTATTTCCCATAGATGATTGGGAATGAAATATTGGGTATCTTCTTCGAGGCGAAGAATGCATGCACCTCCATTATCTGCCTGCAGTATTCCAAGAGCACGATCTTGTCCCCACAATGTTTGGGCAAAAAGTAGGGTTTTTCGGAGAAGTCAGTGACCCTAATGTAAGTGTGCTATTGGAATTGGATGTAGTAATGTCCATAACTCTAGACCAAATTCATCGCCTCTGTGGATAGGCGGTATCCTACATCCTAGGTGGGTGTGAGCAGGTGATAGTAAACGAATGCATCGTTTACCTGGCAAAAACTGGGGAAGCTGGCCTCCCATTGAACCTGTGGGAAATGGTCTCACAGTGCCTTTTGTCCCAGGCCTATCCAAAGCACGCTATCTATAAGTAACCCATGGGCATGGGGCCTCTGCTGCGCTAGGGCCCAAAAAACATAGGAAGTCATGTAAAATTTCTTCTTCCTGGTCAGCTGAAGGAACTGGGAGTCGACATGGTTGGAAATTATGGCTGCCAAGTCGAAGTATCCTCCCTTGGTGGAGATGCCAAGGAGGAAGTAATACATCCATTTAGCAACTTCTTGGGTAGAGGGCTGCCCAAAGACCCAGGCCAACACTATCATTCCCATCTGAATGCTCTCTTTGAACTCGGACCTGGGAATTTCTATCTTCATCCTTTTGGGGTCCCTCTTTGGAACCTTAAGCCAATGAGTGTTCATGTATACCTGGGCGACATCCTCCAACTGTGTGAATTTGGCCAAGGCATCTGACTCTCTAACCATAGAAGCCTTGGTGAATTGAGGGATCCCCAAACCTTCCTAGAATGTGTCAGGGTCGAGGGATACCAGAGGAGTAGGGTATCCGATGGGTTGTGCGGCTGCGAGCATAACAACCCGAACATAAGAGTTGTAATTGGTGTCCATCATTAGGATAAGCTCCAGAGATTGTACAGAGCATGGGAAACAAGCCGCCCTAACCGGAGTCCCCGACATTGATGGCCAGGTGATCTCCAGCCTGTCATTAGATGTACATTATTTTTACTAAGGCTTGCATTTCTGGCCATGTCCCGATGCTGGTGTCGGTAATAAGTTTAACTTTGGACTCGATCTTTGAGCCCATAATAACAGTTTCTTGCATGAAATTCATGGTGAGGGGCAATTTCTCCAGGGCCCTTTCCATTTTAGATTTTACCGTCGCCCTGGTAGCCATCGCGAAAGGTAGCTCTGGACTTCCAGGTGGAGAGGATGTCGATGCTTCAGACATGCTTGGGAAGCGTACTCTAGAAACCTGCAAGGCAAAGCAACCGTCAGAATGTATTAACAAATAAATACTCTGGGGTCTGGAGATCTTACCATCGTGATACCTGCTTTTCCTGAAAAGTTAGTTTCATTCACAAAAATCCCAAAAAGTACACGCATTACATGAACTTAAGATTTGACTGAACATCCGGGTCCCAGAATTTTTATTGCGCTTGGTAAAGACACGGGATAGATGATGGTAAGAGACCTGGAGCCTGGAGAAGTAACCGTTGGTGAGGATGTGTAAAAAGGAAAATCATCAAGCCCACGTGAACGCCACGTGCATAGGTATTAAATAGGAGTAATGGCGATGACAACAGAGCCAACTGTCCGAACGCGCGAAAAGTGAAGGCCACTTGGATGGAATTAATTGCGTGCATGGGACATAAATGAGGGTCTGGTTAGTTTTATGGAGGAGAGAGAAAATTGCCTGTTTGAAACCGGCTGAGAGGCGAGTTTCAAACAAGTGGTTTTTTGCCTTGAAACAAACTTATGGGCGGAAAACCAGCGAAACAGACAACTCTACCACCTTGCTAAGCTACCCAAAAGGATATACATGAGATATACATGAGGAGCCGAGGGATATATACATGGGAACAGAAGGATGTATAGCAAATATACACAAACTTTCATATATATACACCGCGGAATGACATCCGCGGGAAACCAGGCAAGGCACAAGGTATATATTGATTTCTACATTATCTACAAACCTGCCACTTCTACGTAGAGGGTGGACAACCCTTTGGCAGAGCCGACCCAGCAACGAGCGAAAAAACAAAAAAAGGAAACAACAGAACCGAAAGACAACAAACAAAAACAAGACGGAGAAGAAACACCAGACAAACGAAAAAAAATAAAATGGCGGGAACATACACCAACCTGAGAATGCCAAAAGGTGAAGGAAAGGAGGAAGTTACCATGGGAGCTCTGCAATAGCTACAGCTGCCAAACGATCACAACCCGCCACCACAAAGCACTCACAATCGCCTGAAAAGGATGGAAGTGTTTAGCACTGATTATAGTTAATTCTCTGCAAATCACTCTGTAATTGCTCTGAAATCGCTCTAAGAGTTTGAGTGTTTTAATCATGGTAAATGTGAAAGTGATAGATAGCTTCTATTTATACCCATGGTAAAAAGGCGATCCACCTCCTTCCGGAAATCTCTGGACAAGAAAACCTCCGGACCCCGGGCCCGGGGATTCCCCGCGACGATCGCCTTAAGAACATCATGGCAAAGAATCCCGAAGTCTGGAATCCGGCTTCCAACAAAGAACAACCTCCAAGATTGTAGTCCCAGAGATGAGAAACCAACAAAAAAAAATACAACAACGGGGAAGAAAACTCTAGAGAAAGAAAACAAAGGGAGAAATACAAGGCAAGAGCCGCAAGAAAAAACAACAAAACAAACAAAAGAAGGAAAAAAAAAGAGGGGGACCCAAGATTTTGCACACAAAATGTAGGGACGGGGATGTAGGGCATAACACTATCCAAATGGACAAGTCTTCTTTGGAATTTTTCAAGGGCATTATTTCCACTAGTGCCTGCTACACCTCCTTGGTTTTGAGTAGGTTGAAGAGAAGATTGTCTAGGATTAGAAATCTGAGCATTTGGATTAGGACCAAAAACTTGAGCATTTGGCCCTGAGAAACCTGGTGGGTTCTTTTGTAGTGTCCCAGTAGAAACTAGAATTGAGCTACTTGCAGTGGTATTTTTAGTAGCATGGAGGAAAGCTATTCTCATTTTTCATGTCAGATGTAATAGCCTCCAACTCCATTTTTTCTAGTTTCTTAGCTATGTCTTCTTTATCCTTTCTAGCTTTCTCCAGTTCTATGTCCACTTGGGACATACCAACAGGGGCAACTTTTCTCTGTTTAGGCTCATTTATACTTATGCCAACAACTTTCTTCTTTCCCTTATTAGATACATCCTTGTCATTTTTCTTGAGCTTTGCATTTTTCTCAATTTCATGTGGATGCAACTTCCTCAAAACAAATCCTTCTTTTTCAAATTCATCTTCCTTGGAATTTGATCTGTTATTAGCATCTTGTTGCCTCAAAGCTCCAAGATCACCAAAAAAACCTTTATCCAAACCCTTGACCTCCTCATTCAGACTTTCAGGCTTAAGCTCATATCTATTTGTTTCTTTCAAGAGTTCTTCTCTCTTAATTAACAAGTCATACAATTCATGCTCATGCTTCTTTCTTGCATTTGTTATCTATGACTCCTGCTCATGCTTCTTTCTTCTCAAGGATAAAAATTCATCATGCAATTTTTTAGAATCATAGGATGTAGTCTCAATAGTAAATGTTTCTCCTGGCTGGTCTAGATTTTCTTTTGTAGGGAAGAAACCTGCATCTGTCATTTCTCCATCTTTGAAGGGATCAAAATAAGTATTAGTTATTTATGGTCCAACTGCCCTTGAATTCTCAACACTTTCAGATGAAGATGAAGCTCTCTCAAGGATAGGGGTTTCCATTCTCCCTTTTCATTTGTTTGGGGAGTTATGGTTTGACTCACCTCTTTTAGACCATTGTCTTCTACCAGGTGTATGGAGCTCTTCTCCTATATTACTCTCCAAATTATTTCTATAGTAGGACCTATTTTTTCTTTGTCAACTCATTGTTAAGTCATAAAAGAATTTTCAATACTTCAATATGAAAATACTAGAATGCACATAGTAGAGAGTCAACACCCACAACTAGGATGGGAAAATTTGATAAACTGATCTAGAAATGGAACAATAGATAATTGGTTAATTCAATTAACTTTGGAAATCCTATTGCTACAGTCTAGTTCTCCCCAGAAGAGTTTCCAATTTGTTAGATCTTTTTCTTGCACCTCTATTAAGAATCAATGCTTGAATCTATGATTCCTAGGACTTGATTCAAACAAGGAAAAGTCTAATTGATGAGGATTTGATCCTCCTTCTTCAAGCTCCATTGACTCATGTGGGTGTACCTCTTGAGACTCACTGCTTCATAGTGAATCTTACAGTGGATTAAGGATTTTACACTTATTTGTTAATGGTATATACTACAAAAATTGGTAACAAAACCTGTAGATGCTGACAACTAGTCTTTTGCAGAATATTAAAAACTAAAGGATGCATTTAACAATAGAAAATGCAAGTGGAAAAAGGATTCTCATCCTTCTTCTATTTGAGTTCTAAACTCAGGAAGGATGACCTAATGATTCACTCTTCAAGGAATCAACAAAATTACTTTTATTCTTCAATACAAATGATAAACATTTATGTTCTTAAACAGAAATATAAAAGGTTTCTTAGATTTTAAAGTTTGATGATGATAACTACTATTCAAATCCAAACCTATGCCTAATCTAGGGAAAAGATTCAAATGAAACACACATGTACAGAAACCCTCTAAGGAAAGTAGACATATAACTCAAATGAAATTCCTTACAAGTCACCTTTTCAATCCCATATCTATGTATTGAATTATTATGCCAATATTTAACCCTCTAAAACTACCCTTAAGAATGACCCCTCCCTTGGAAGAAACTTAAGAACAATCCCACATCTACCTTGCAAACAATATATTAAACTTGCCTTACAAATTTAACATAAAATAATTAAGACATGAATACATGAAGACATCATAGGTATAAAATAGGAGCTCTACTATATTTCATTAAAATATTTCTATATCAGTACATTCAGAGTAACAAAATCTTTAAAACTAGACAAAATTTAGAAATTTGCCTTGCAGTTGCGAATTCAACATCCTTTACAATACATTACAACTTTCTATATATAGTACACACTAGTCATCTTGGAATCCTAAAAAAGAGGGAAGATTCAACAAGCTTTGCATGTCTAGGAGAGAGGAAAAAAACATGACTCATACAAGAGACAAACAATAATTATCTTTGTTACAAGATTTTCAAAGTATTTTGTCTTTTGACCACTTGATCCTTGCAACTGCTTCAAAAAATTTCTGAGCTTTCCATATGGATTTTGTTGCCTTGGTCTTTTGATGTAAAGATCTTTTGCATCCACTTGTCCACTTTAAAATACTAGGGGAAATACTTTCTCTATGACATCACACAATATCCTTTTCTTATAGGGTATCTGCATTAAATCTGTCCTTCCACGATGTGAATACCTCATCATTTGTCCAAGGGAAGTTGATAACTTCATCTTTCTTTCTACTAAGTTCATCCCACTTTTTATTTATCTGTTCAACTTCCTTTTTCCAAAACCCAAAGTATGACCTGGCTTCTTTGATGGTTTCTGCACTTTGAACAAATAAGATTGTGCTTTATAGGTTGATGATGTTGTTAGTTCTGATTGACAATTCTTCACCCATCTCATTCATCCACTAGGCTTCCCTTTTTATGTTACAATTCTTTCTAAATAAGCTAGGGAATATCTCAAAATGGGTCTTTGAATATTCATTTCTTAATGTCTCAGCCTTTTTATGGATGAAACTTCTCCTTATGTCCAAATCAATTAAGTCCTTGAGAAATTTATGAGTGGCAGTTAATACAATATCAATATCGTCTTCTTTTTTAGATAAAGAATAAAAAGAATTCAATTATTCCTTCCTTCCTTTCCACCCTTGCATAATTTGATCCAACTTATCTTTATCTTCTTTAAAAGAATTCAATATAGTCATAACTTTCTTCCCATGTAGGTGAATAGAGGAAGGATCCAGACTATTAGCAAAATGGGTGATTGTGGCTCTTATGTTGTCCTCGTATTTCTATTGTACAAGTGTTTGTGTACTATGGAACTTTGTACTTTCTTCTTCCCAAGTTTTCCTCACCCCTTCTAATCTAGTCCTTTCTACTACCAATTTTTCCATTTCATAGTTCAACTTTGCCTCTAGAATGGAGCTAGATGGCATAGGGGAAGGAGGGAATTAAATTATAGGAATAGAACAAGATGGTTGATTTGGTTCTTGAGTAATCATCCTTTGTGGAGACATTCACACTGATTGTTGTCCCCTTAACTTAGAAATTATTTTATCCTTCTCCAAGGATTACAACTTTTCATCATTATATTCTTTGAGGACTATTTCCAAATTGATTCTCATGCTTTTATTTTCCTCTTCTTGCTTCTCTTCTACCTTAAGACTAAACTCTACAAATTTCATTATCATGCCTGCTGCTTCCATCCCTTTGGTATCTGCAAGTCTTCTCACTAGTAGGCTTCCTGAATACTCAGCCTTAGTGTCTTCATTATTGTTCTTGTTTTCCCTTCTCTTCAGTGACCACATTACCAATGCAAAATTATCTTCACTAAATTTGACTCCTTTATGTGCTTGTTGAGCCTCTTCATCAGTAGTGTGCATGGTTTTTGTTTCTTTTCTGACAATATAAAAAACTATAGCATCAACTATGTTCCACTTTGGCAGAATAAGTACTCCTTCCTTCTGTACTAATTCTCTTCCCTCTTGAGGGGTGATATTTTCAAACTTAGATAACATTTCTTGTTTCACTTCATTCACAATTTCATTCTTATCTTGTTTAGGATAATTCTCTTGCTTTTTCTAACATTTATCCTTGAACTCTTCAATATGAGTTCTCCACAAGAATTGAATAAAGGCATGTCAGCACTTTTTCATGTAGAATTGCAATATAGGCTATCAAGCTTGACTCTCAGATTCCCAATTCTTGATTCATGCAGGGAAAAGGATAATTAACAAGGATGTGATCCTTCTACACTTTGAGCTCCACAAACTCAGGTAGGTGTACCTTTAAGAGGTTACTGAATCTCAGTATCTGTAATAGTGGATTAGGGCTTTCACTGGTTGGCTAAATGTCTTTCAATGTATCAATTGATAAAACACCTTGTAGATGACAATAATTAACTTAATACAAATATTTTCAAGCCAAATTATGATCTTAATAATAGAAAACATTAGTGAGATAATGATTCTCATCCTTATTCCTTTTGGAGTTCTTTAACTCGGGAGGGTTAACCTAGTGATTCACTCTTTAAGGAATCAATAAAATGAACTGTATTCTCTTATACAATTACTTAAATATATATATTCTTTGTAACTAAAAAATAAATGATTGATTGCTTTAATATTTGATGATGATTAACTGCTTGCCAAACCCCAAACTAGTGCCTTATTCTTGGGCAAAGAGTCAAATAAAATGTAAATCCACAACAAAATAATTAATTAAAAAACAACATACAGTTTAGATAGAATGCCTAATAGACTACCTTCTCATTCCCACACCTCTGTATCAAATCCTCACACTACTATTTATCCCTCTGAAATTACTCATAAGACTTGATCTCTCCTTGAAAGAAACTCATAAGCACTATCACAGTTACCTTACAACTAGTATGTTCAAGATGCCTTAAAAATTAAACATACAAGAGCATAAACATAAATATAAAGAGACAACAATGATTTGGAACAATAAATTGCACTATATTTTATTAATATGATGTTGCTTCAATACATTCAAAGACTAAAATCTTAAAAAATCAGACAAAAAGAGAAGTCTTCCTTGCAGTAATATTTTCAACATCCTTACAAATATGTTGTATCTTTCTATTTATAGAGTCTTAGCAATCTTGGAATCCTTAAATACCAAGGATACAAAAATATTTGGTTGGCTAGAACTAACCCTAAAAGTACTTAAGAAAACAATTACATTTACACCTTCAAGAGATGGAAGGACAAAATAAGGAAAAGATAAAATCTGATTTCCAAATTTATGATAGCTAGCACCTTTGTCTGTATATGTTTTCAATAACTTCTTGTATTTGTTGCGAGATCTAGTCACCGCCATTTCAGGCTAACTTACGCTAGTCCTTTTTAATAATTATCCTCCCTGTGCTAAGAGATCAAATCCTAGGTGTCCCTTCATTCTTCGTCCAATATGTCTAAGTCAACTGTTGGAGGCTTCTTTTTCTTGGGCTTGGTGAGAACATCCCATGCTATCACTTTTGCCTCTGTAGGATAATTAAAGCTCTGAATGCTTTGTAATTGTGCCTTTTGTCTTTCTCATTTAGCATCTATAATACTCTTGACATTTGTAACAAACTTATTAAAGTCTGTTTCAGCTTTGAAGGCCTCATCTAATGTCTTATTATACCTCTCCATGTCCAATTCTCCACTGTCTGAAATAAATGCCTATTTATTAGGTAGTAAGGTGTCAAATTCACCTCTCCATACTTCTACTACCTTGATCTGATCATCTTCTCCCTTTATTGGAGGAATAAATTTATTGTATCTTGAGCCAACAATGTTGACTCTAGCCTCAATATAATGTGCCTTGCCCTTGAAGAAAGACAAGGTAACCCCAATCTTCTCAATTTCCTCCCCTACTTTACACACAATCTTAGGGAGATCTGTCCTAAGTGGCTGTAGGGCTTCTAACCTCTCAAAATAATTTGTCCTTGCTGACCAAGTTCCAGAATAAGGTTCTAAAATTGAAAAATAATTATTTACCTTTATTCCCAAGCCAGACAATTTGTTGTAAGAAGTGTACTAAACCAAATTTTTTCTTTAGGACATTGATCCTATGCTGCAAGATAGTTTTTAAGGCTTCCAAGGCCACTTTATTTTGATCACTGTCCTTTTGGTGCGTCTCCTTTGAAATATCCCGTGCATCCTCAGTTTGAACTAGTGCATAGACAACTTGTTTTGGTGAAGTAGGAATAGCCTTAGGGATTTCTTGCAATTTCTGATTTAGTTCTACCACCAGATTCTCCAATGCATTGATCTTAATCAAGACTAGTTCTCTATCCTTCACTACAAAACTTGCCTCATCAAATAATTTCTTATATCTCTTTGACATCTGTTTAGCTTTAGCTTCATTTAGATGAGCAAAATGAGTAAGGGCCTGTGATATTTCCAAATCTCTAGTGTTATGGATAAACCATATGATCTTATCCCATCCATTTTTTTTCACATTAATAAGTGATGGCTGCTGTGTCTTGGGAGCCAAAGCACACATGGGTAAAGTTTTGGATTGTGGATTATATCCACATCCCCTAATTATTTCTCCCACCTATGTCTCTGAAGAAAATTTTATATCAGGATTCCTTCTTATTTGGTCAATGATAAATGCTGATGTAAGATCCCATCCTTCCACCAATAGCATCCCACTAGATCTAACTAATTGTCTGGCTTCTTCTAGTGTCATGGTTTCTATCTCAAGATCATAGTCTTGCAGATCATGTAAGGCTTCACTGGGAACTGATTCACCGCCTGATAATTGCAACTATGACCCAACTTGTTGTTTCTTTTCCCAAATCAAGAAGTCATTGAATTCTTTGGTTTTTATGAAATTGTCATCACTCAAGAATTTCTCTAGTTGAAGCTCTCTTTCATCATGACACAATAAAAGATGTATTTCAACTTCTTCTTCTGTATATTCTCTTTTCTTCTTTCCTTCCCTTATCAATTTCCCAAGCTGACGGTCATAAGATCTTGTACCAGTAATTAGGGAAATGATCTTATCCTTTTTCTTAATTTTCTTCTTAACATCAGAAGGCTCCCCTTGTTCCACCTTTTTTTTTCTCGTAGAAGGCTCACCAGTCACCTTAGCCTCATGTTCTTGAGTTAAATCCATTATTACATTCTCCTCTATTTGAGGTGGTTGATCCATTGGAGGAGGGCTAGGTACTAAATAGCTTCAGGCACTATACTCAGATGAGGAGTGCTTGTCAGGACCTCTTTGCTTATCCTTTATTAATTCCTCAAGCTGGTTACACAATGTGCCATAAGATTCTATCATCTTATCAAGTCTTTGCAAGTAAGGCACTTCTGGGAAGTAACCCTCAAAAGGGATCCCTTTCTTCTTGAGTTGTTGTTCTAGATCCATAAGTTCTTGGAACTTATCTTCCCTTCTTGCAACTTCATCATATTCTAAGATGTTCCTTATGAGGTCCTCCTCTACACAATGCTCATGTTATTTGGTATTTGGAATGGTTGGTGTCAAGAGTTTCTTTGCACTTTTAATGAAAACCTCTATGTCAGCATACCTATACAAAGCTACTACATTCATTCTAAAATGACTCAACCATCTATTCACTGAGTCCAATTCCCTCTTTCCAATTGTGAATTTGTAAAATTTAAACTAGTGGGGTGTAAAGGTACATTTTCTATGTGGACCCAAATACTCCTTATCTGTCAACATCAATATCCAGATAAACTCCATAGCAGATATCCTTAGTGGCACATGATATGGAAGTATATGTGGTGGCTGGGTGCAACCATAAACCCTTGTAAGAGTAAAAT
Source organism: Thuja plicata (assembly GCA_018584345.1). Taxonomy (NCBI): domain Eukaryota; kingdom Viridiplantae; phylum Streptophyta; class Pinopsida; order Cupressales; family Cupressaceae; genus Thuja; species Thuja plicata. Next base: position 383,275 of record MU220035.1, on the reverse strand, counting down.
ATTTATTATAATAGAAATATCCCCAGTTGTGGTCTCCTTTCCACTTGTCCAAAAAATGACAAGGTTTGAGAAGATGCAAGACCTTGATTGGAAATCTTGTCATGTTTACTCCTAAAAAACTTTTAATTGGATACACCATCCAATTCTGGAATGCATAGAATTCATTCTCCCTTGATGTGTAATTCCAAACCCTCAACCATAGTTGTATAGGGTTGGATTGGCCTTGGAAGAATCTCCTAGGTCTCAAATTTTTCAAGTCCGTGTTATTGAAATTGTAAAACAAAACCAAATGCATCAAAAGAGAGTACTGCAAGAATTTAGGGATGGATTCCTTTTTCTAAATGTCTATGAACCCTTGATTCATTTGGTCAATAAAATTCTAGATATAGTCATAATCTATGCTAACATGTGGACTCTCAAGATTCAAAACAATCATCAAAATATTTGAAGCTATCCCATCACTCCCCCCATCAACTCCCAAAACTTTACACAGTCCATAGGAAATATATTTCATATAAAAGGATAAATCCTTGTAGAAATAGGGTGCAGTGGAATTTGGTATGGCTACTATATAATTTCTGGTATTTTTGGGCACATGACATTGAATTAACTTAGCCACAATGGTAGCTTCCCTAGTATACCTAGCTCCTAATACTTTTAGGTCTATTTCTGTAGTGCAGGGGTTGTGAATGTTGAAAGCTTTCATAAAAGATGCCCTATCTAGAGTAACTAGGGCTATTCCATCCTCCTTCTTGATGGTCTTAGAGAGGTGATCATATCTATTGGCCAATTCAAGAAACAAATCAACATCTACAAAGATGTCTGGCACTATTAATTTGGCTAACCCTAATGTCCATGGGTTTGAAGCAGGAATAGGACCATTACTATTTTTGTGAAAGTAATTAAAAATATGATATCTAGAAGAATCAGGAGTCTTATCATCTCTACAAAATGACATATTATCACCAAGGTATTCATCATTTACCTTTCTTCCCTGATTAGTTCCTGGTAGCAGAGTCACAAATCCATCAGAGTAATTCCTTTTTCCTTTATGATCATCTTCGGCATCTCCACTCTTTCCACTAGTTGAAGCCACACTTGCTGCTTGACTCATCTTTTCTGCTCTTATACGAACAATGTGGATCAAATTCTTGTTTGTTCAACACTGCAACCCATATAACTCTATTCTTCTAAAAACACTAACACTCACGAACTCTTTAGATCTGTATTATAAAAGCTTTGGTAAATTGAAATGAGAAATGAAAACTCTTATTTATTCATGAGAAATCAATGTACCAGTATATTCGATATCATGAATTTGTTATTCAGTCACTTCTGCCATTACTCTACATGCTCTGAAATCAAATTCTCCTAGTCATGGAACTTTGAATTGATAGATACTTTGAACTTAAAAATCCACTTGGATAGATCATAAGTACTTTTTCTCAGTATTAAACCCTTATTATAAGTGATCAAACCTTAAAAATTGATTGTGATTGGCTAGTTTTCTTGACCTTTTACAACTTAGCAGATATTTAGACACTGTCAAAATCCTCTTCCTTTAATTGGCTAGCGAATGTACATCATGGTGTGATATAAAAAACTTATAACTTTACCTCACTTTTACTCCAGTTTTCTTTGGCAACCACACGACTCTTCTATCTCCTTGTTGCTGAGAGTTAGCCTTAATTCTTGTTTTATCATGAGATCTAACTCACACCATGCGATCTGGAATCTATCAATGGTTCAAATATTTCATATTAACCATGCTTTCAACTTTACTTAACCTACTTTATTTTAGAGATTATTTGACTGAAGAAAATTTAAGTAGCTGAACCTTTTTGCTTACCATGAGTTTGGTTAGAGACTACGTGACCATCGTTAGATCCTTTTTAATCTGACAGTTCATGTGAAATATCCCAAGCTTTATCCTTAACTATAGTTTTTCATGAGACTTCATGATAACACATTATCTATAAGTTTCCAAACAAGTTACTTAACCACAGGTTTATTTTGAGACTTTACATAGGCCGTAGATCTCTAGGATGACTTAAACACGTGTCAACATCTGAATCATTACCTCTAACTCGCTAGACAATATGTGACTTTTTGACTTCTATTAGTGACTTAACACCAACCATCAGATCTTTTCTCATCTATGGTTTAGATTTTCCAGCTGAAAACATCACTGAGCCTTGACTTGACCTTTGCTAACCATAATTCATATGGAGACTTAGCGACTAATTGAATCTCATTGTCACTGAATAAATCATCTAACTCAAGGTTGATTATGAGATTAAATGCCAACCTTTAGATCTTTCCTTAATCTAAATGTAGTCGCTAAATCTCATAAAATTCTACTTAGCCCTTGTTTCCTTCTGAGATCTCGTGACTGAATAAAAATCAAACCAAGATTTTAACTCTAATTTGTTTTCAAGACTTCGTGACTGAAGAAACTCAAAGTTGCCAGAAAATTTCTTTACTCTGGGGTTTTATTGGAGACTGCACGTGAACCACATGATTTTAATCTGATTAATGACCCACATTTAATCTCTTAATCATTTAAATTATATTCCTTTTCTTATGAGATTACATGACCAACACTCTGTGCTGAGTCTCTTAAACCAAAGGAATATTCGGTCATGTTATAAGAGATAAAATGACTAACTGAATGTGATAAAAAGATACATGACTCAAGTGACTTGAAATTTCTGAAAAAAGTAACAACAAATTAGAAATCGATTGTGAAGAGCTAGGGTTTTTTCTCAGACAAGGATAAAATTGACCTAGAACCTAGGGTTTTACACATTTTATTGATTTTATCACTTGGAGAACAACAGTTGTAGGGAAAATTTGGTAACACTTTGGATAGGAATTGATATTTTATGCAAGAACATCACTGGGAACCCAAAAATTTTATAGCAAGATTTCAAAACTAGAAATACAACCAACAGTGGCTCTTTTTGAGGATGCTTACACAAAAGTTTATAGAAAGAACCATAGATCTCTGGGAGGTAGACCACGCTTACTAACCTACTGCAAAAGAAAACACACAACATAAACAAACACACCTATACATATAATACAAAACTACTGTGCATGTAAATCAAATTTTAATTGAAGAAAGGTTTCAAGAATTGTCCATGCACTAGAAATTCAAATACCTCTCCCTCCATATTCCTCAAGACATATGAATCTTTTCCAAAATTTTGATGAATAACAAAGGGACCTAACCATAATGATTCAAATTTCTTATTATTCCCTTTGTCTTCAGCCCTTACAGTCCATTGAAGTACCAAGTCACCAGGTTGAAAATCCCTGTTACTTGCTCTTTTATCATACACGTACTTCATTTTCTGTTGTAACTTAATGTTCTCTTTTTTTCTATCTTTTTCTGATTTCATCCAGTTTTGCTAGTTGCATCATTCTATCTTGCATAGGTTCATAAACATCTAGCTCCTCTTCCTGAATAAAATTATGTACTAGAAGCAAATTATTCATGGGAATTATAGATTACATACCATATACTAGTTCAAAGGGAGACTTACCTGTTGCCTTTTTCACAATGATTCTGTCAGCCCATAAAGAAAGTTTCAACTTTGAATGCCAAGCTCTCTTATTTTTATCCAAGGTCTTTTTTAGAATCTTCGAGATACTTATTTTACTAGATTCTACTTCCCCATTGTCCTATGGATGGTAAGGGGATGAATATGAAATGACTATTCCCATATTAGTACAAAAATCAACAAATTCTTCAGATCTAAAGCACATAGAATTATCCATCACTAATTTGATAAGAACACCAAATCTAGTAATCACATTATTCATTAAAAAATCAATAAATAATGTTCTTGTATCTTTTTAAGTTGGAATAGCTTCAACCCATTTAGTAAAATAGTTAGTTAACAGCAAAATCCAACTGTGTCCTCTACTTGATTTTTCAACAAAATCCCCAATAAAGTCCATTCCCCACATTGCAAAAGGGGATTCTGCCACTATAGGATTTAATAATAGGGAACCTAAAAATTTCATTTTATTAGAAAATATTTGACAGGGTTCACACTTTATAAAAAAAAGAATGGAAATCTTTGAACAAGCAAGGCCAATAATAACCAACCCTTAAAATCTTGTGAGATGTTAGTTTTGCTGAGTAGTGTCCTCCACACATCCCAACATACATTTCTCTTAAAATCTTTTCAGACTGGCCCTTATCTAGGCACAACAATAATATCCCATCTCTATTCTTCCAGTATAAATCACCTTTCAATAAGACATATCTTTGACTTGTAACCTCAAGCTCCTCTTCTAATTATTAGTTAAATCTTCCAGGCGGCTAGCATTTTTAAGCAAAAATATGATATTAGCATACTAGGACTGCATCTCAATGCTTGTAACATCTTTTCCAGAAGTATCAAAAATATTGACTTGGACTAGATCCAAATTCTCTTCAGTCATTAACTTAGCTAGTCCCAAGCCTCTTACCAATTCATAAATATGGATATTTATGTGAAATTCCTGAATCTTGTTGATCCACTTACATCTCTTTCTAGTTACTTCACTTTGGATCAAAATATCCTTTACTGCAACATGTGGGACATATGCATTGATTTTGGAACACACCAAGTAAGGTCTAAATTACTTAACTACTTTTACTATGGTATAAGCTTGTTTCTCCATCAATTGATAATTCAACTCAGCTTCTTGCAATGACTTGCTAAAGAAAGAAACAAGGTGTTGAAATCCTTCCTCATCTTTCTGTAACAAAATTGCAGCAATGGTATGAAAAGAGGAAAATGTAAACAATGAGAATGGTTTGGTGTAATCAGGAGACACTAAGACATGTGATTCTTGGATGGATAATTTAGTTTTTTCAAATTCTAACTTTGTCTCTTGATTCCAATCAAACATCACATCTTTCTTTAACAGTTTAACTATTGGCTTCACCAATTCAACAAAGTTTGCAATGAACCTTCTAACAAAGTTGATTTTTCCTAGAAATGATTGCACACCCTTTAGATTCTTAGGAGCAGGTACCTTCTAGATAGCTTGAACTCTTTTAGGGTATATTCTTACCCCTTCTTTTGATACTATATTCCCTAAAATCTTTCCTTCTATGACAATAAACTGGCATTTCTTTGGGTATAAGGAAACTCCATATTCCAAGGCTTTAATAAATACCTTTTCTAAATGGTTACAATGATCTTCATCTATCTTTGAAAAAGTAATTAAATCATCTTGATATACCACCATGAGAACATTTATAAATTCTTTGAAAGCTACATCGATTGCCCTCTGAAAAGTTGCACCAGCATTCTTCAATCCAAATGGCATGCGAGCATACACTTATGTTCCCCAAGGAGTAGTAAATGCAGTCTCGAATTGTTCATAATCCTTAACCAATACCTGGTTATAACCAGAGAACCCATCCATCATGGAGAGTAAATCACATCCAGTGACCTTCTACAACATAGCTTCCATATTGGCTAATCCATAGTTATCTTTCAATGAAGCAACATTTAAGTTTCTAAAATCAACACACAATCTAATATCTCCATTTTTCTTTCTCACATGGACTAGATTTGACACCCATGATGAGTGTCTTATAGGGTGAATAATACATGCATGTCTTAGCTTTATCATCTCTATTTTCATCTTGGTGGCCAATAATGGATTAATAGGCCTCTAATTTTTCCTAAATGGCTTCACATCCTCCTTGAATGGGATATCATGCTAGAATAAGTATTCTCTATAAGCCTTTAAATCCTCATAAGACCAGGCAAAGACATGTTTATATTTCTTTAGCAACCTTATTAGAATTAATCTTATATTCCTATTCAACCTTTTACCAATATAAACCAACTGAGGAGATGTCTCTGATCCAAGATTTATCTCTTCCAAATCTTCTATTTTAGCATTGGATTTTTGAGACATATAATTATCATTTATACTAAACATGCTCTCTAATTCAACTAATCCTTTAGGAATATAATTAGATGCTAGCTAAATAATTTCTTGATCAAAAATATTTTCCATGCCATCTACAACTGCTATTAAAGAGTCACAGTCATTTTTCTGGCCATCATATTGATATATACATTGAATAAACCTAAGGATGTCATCATCATCCTCAAAGACTTTCTAGTTATGAACATTATCAAGCACTACTAGTCTATTTTTTACTTCTATCACAGATATGCCAGCAAGAGTAACATCGTTATTTTTTAGAGCAATATTAGCAAGAAAATCTTCCATTATGTTATTTGACCTTTCAACTCAAAGAATGTTAAAAGCATTAAAGAACTCTAACTGATAAGGCCACTAACTATGCCAGACACACACCCCTCAAGGAGGAAAGCATCATCTCATCCTCCATCTTAGCCTATACTAGCGCTCAAGCATGGGTGAGGAAACACACATCTTATTAATTCATTTTAAGATCTCTCAGTTATACATTAAGTTATCACTTATTAATAATACTTATAATACAAGATCCTAGTAGCCACTTACGGGCTCCAACACTTATTACAAGCCACCCCTACTACACATCCAGGTAACCTACCCTAGGCTCACATACCTAAAAAGATCTAGCATAGGTTCAAAACTAGGTATATCTAGTCCAATTTCCCACCAAAAACATGAATGATCACAACGGATATAGAATCTTAGTTAGCATCAACAATATGGTTCATATGGTCAGTTTAGGGAAATAAAACAAAGCACACACGCCACATCATTAAACATAAATGAAATTCTCCCCCAGCCCATGTATATATCCTAAAACACTCTAAAACCCACATACCCTTAACATAGGAAATAATTAATCAGGAAAGGAACATTGTTTACACTATGCAGAAAACATCAATAATCCATCATACATAAAACTTAAGATGATATAAGCAGTTCACAATAGTAGAACAATATTCATCTAAAAGGCTATGATTAAATTAACCAACTAATCGATTTTACGTCCCTTCCTTATTAGTTCCAAAACTATAATAATTTCCCTATAATATTTATCAATTAAAGAGTGATTAAATTGAACCAATTTTAAAAAATTCTATTAATAGAATTAAATGGATTAAAATAACCCCTAAAATAATCCTCGTTCAAAAATGATTAATACACTATTAACTATTAGATAGTTTAATTAAATAAAAAATGAAAATAATAATTAAACTAAATTTAAATAAGATATTATTTAAACTAAATTTAAGTAATACTAAAGACACTAAATTTAAATAACATTAAATAATCTAAATTAAAATAATATTTAATAAACTAAAATTTAATAAAATTAAATAACAAAATTTAATTAAATAATATTAATTTTAATAATTAAAAATCATTAATAATAAAAAACATATTAAATTTTTTTTTTGATTTAAAAAAGATTTAAAAAAAAAAAATTAAATAAAGTATATTGGGGGAAGCGGGCCCCATGCCCCCCTCTCCTTACTAAACCCAGCACCAGCTGCCGTAGGCAGACTGGCTGCCAAGGCAGTCTGGCCTTCCTTATGGCAGTGCCGAATGCTGCGACATGTAGCCCACAGGGGGGGGGGTTGGTGGGTGGAGCCCATTGCTCCACTATCATGTCAAAAAAAAAAATTAATATAAATTTTTTTAAACAATAAAAAAAAAATGAATTTTGTTTAACATTCTTCAAAAACAATTTCCGAAAATGGAAAAATATGAAAGAGAGATTTTTTTTTTTGTCTTTTTCTCTTCACACCATTTCGTCTTTTTCTGGGCATATTCATTTTTTTGACTCTTTTTCACTGTATTTTTTTCGAGGGAGCTCATTTTTTGAAACGATTAAATTTTTCCAATGGGAATAATTTTCAATAGTATTTATATTTCTTTCTACTATAGTTTTCTACTATAGTCTAAACATTTTTTTCTAAATTTAAGGCCTTCCCTAGGGTATTTTTTGACAAAAATTTAACAGCATAACCCTACTATGTCAAGTATATTTTTTTCCTAAAAACATAGATCTAGGGTTTCTAAAATACCCAATTTGACAAGAAAAATCTAAATAGATCCTAATTAAGGAAATGAAAATACCAAGCACAAAGGAAGACATTTTTTTACACAAATTGAAATTTACAAAGGGTTTTCCAAACCCTACCTTAATTTCCACCACAAATTTGACAAGAAGCCCTTTGAGAAATGAAGAATCCCGAAGCCCTCCAAAATCGAATTTGACTGTGGATCCAGAATCACGAAGCCTCCAAAGCAAGGATCTCCTCAATTCCTCCAAGCCTCCAACCACAAAAAATAGCACAAAGTAGCAAGAACACAAAATAGCCCACACAAAATATCTCCTTCCAAATATTCTTCTCCCAAAAACCTGTTATGTTAGAATGAGAAGAGAACTCCCCTAAAGAGACTCAACTCCCACTTTTCAAGCAATCCCAAAATAGGCACTCCACTAAACCTAGTTAACTCCAATTTTAAAATTGAAAGAAAATAATAATTATTAATTAAAAATATCCCTTTAATTGTGCAACTCAACTTTGACTCTTTAAAACAACTTGCATTTTGAATTCAAACTCTAATTTCAATAATTACAATGCACAAGTAATTAATTAAATAATATAGTAAATAGATTAAATATTTAAAGCACAATTTTATCCATTAACTTAAATATTTAATTATTTAATAAAGCATAAAAGCTAATATAACTCTAATTTCAATTAAATATTTAATTAAATCTAAATATTCAATATTTGAACTTTAATTAATTTTCTCAATTAAACATAGGTATTTAATTAATTAAATACCCTATATTTAATAATTAATTTCAACAATAATCAAATCAACAAATAACATGATAATTCACACAATCTCTATACAATCAACTGAAATCAACCAAAATCAACTCAAACACACTCAAGGATAGGATCCACGAATTCATGTCAACTTGACAAATTTGGGTAGGGTAGTCAAACTGATACTCATCCAATACTTAGGATAATAGGCTTAGGATAAAGTTTTTGGGTCTGTATGTTAACTCCCCTCTTTACCATTGAGATGAATATATGGGCATGCTCACTCCTGCCAATTCAGGGAAGACAATGCCCTATACCTGCAAATATGACATCAAAAGAACATGCATGTACATCCAAATATCACAACAATGATAGGGATCGATCGAACATGTGGATCTTGCAATGCAAGTAACTATGTCTCCATCCTCTACCACAACAAACACGTCAACAAGTACATCAACACATGCTAACCATACACTTGCAAGTATGGGGATAAGTAACATCATAATATAAAATCAACATATAATATCACATTATCTATCTATGCATATGATAAACACATAAACATCATGATACAAAATCACCAACCACTGAAATCATAATAGCTCACATGAAATGTAGCCTAAAAAAATCCAGCAAATCAATTGAAATAATAGCCTAAAATAGTATGACATCAAATACTAAAAGAAAACTATGGGTGGGTATTTCATCCACCCCCCTAGGATTAGGCTTACTCCTAGAAGGCAATAAAAAAATAGAGATATAGATCACGTAATCTCGCTACATCCTCTCATGTCACTGATGACTCATCATTTGGGTCTCATTGGAACCTTACCTGCTTGATGGTGTGATCCTTGAGAGTCAAACCCCGTTGCTGAAGAATATGAATTAGCTCCAAAGCCAGCTTCCCATCCTCTAACTATAAATCATTCCAATCAAGAGCATGAAATATATCTGAAATATAGTGTCTAAGAACATAAACATGGAAAACATCATGAACACAAGATATGATAGGTGGCAAAGCAAGATGGTAAGCAACTGGTCCTATCCTCTCTAGGAATTCAAATCATCCCACAAAATGAGGTGCCAACTTTGAACCCTTCCCATAACGGATCAGACTCTTACATGGGCACACTCTCAAGAACACTCTATCTCCAACTACAAACTGTCTATCCACCCTGTGAGCATCTGCATACTTCTTCTGTCTATCCTGGGCAGTAACCAAATGCTCACGTATATGCACTACCTACTGCTCCATGTCTCAAAGAATATCTGGACCAAGAAGAATAAAGTCCTCCAATCTATCCTAGCTCAAAGGTGTACGACAAGGATGACCATACAAAGCATGGAAAGGTGACATGCCAATGGAGCTATGATACCCATTATTATATGAAAACTCAACTAGATACAAGTAGTCCTCCCAATGAGTCTGTCTATCCATGACATACATCCTCAACATGTCCTCAAGCACTTGATTAACCCACTCTATCTGTCCATCGGTCTCAGGATGGTACACCGAAATAAAATTTAGCTAAGCACCAAGATCATGTTGCAATGAGGTCCAAAATGCGCAAGTAAAAAAAGGATTTTGATCCAAGATAATCCTACAAGGGATTCCATGTAGTCTCACAATATCATGCATGAAGACTCTGGCTACAGAAGCCACTATATAAGATGATCTCATAGGGGAGAAATGTGCCACCTTGGTCAACCGATCAATAATCACCATGATAACATCATGTCTAAGAGGATTCAAAGGAAAACCAACAATGAAATCCATAGAAATGATAGCCCACTTCCAAGATGGAATGAGATTTGGCTATAAAAGCCATGCTGGATGCTGATGTTCTGCCTTAATCCTCTGACACTCTAAGCATATAGCCACAAAATCAACAATTTCACACTTCATTCCAGTCCAATGGTAGAGCTTTCAAAGGTCTACATGCATCTTCTTGACACCAGGATGTTCAGAATAGGGTGCACAATGAGCCTCAGATAATAATAATGTACGTAGATCATCTAATGGTGGTACATAGATCCAGATTGTGTGATGCAATAGACCATCTAAATCCATAACAAAACCTAAAAATCTACCCTCCAATGGTCTCCCAGACTCAATCTCTGACTTCACCTCCTGATACAAAGTATCTCTAGGAAGCACTTGGAGAATCCTACTCTACAAATCCACACTAAGAGTCAATGCTGATATAGCCTATCACTTACAAATCAAAGCATCAGCAATCACATTCTCCTTCCCCTGAATATATTTAATCTCAAAGTCATACTCACAAAGGAACTCCATCCACCTTATCTGCCTAGCATTCATATTAGGTTGGGTAAAAATGTACTGTAGACTGCGGTGATCATTGTGAAGCTCAAACTGATGTCCCAATAGGAAATGTATCCATCAAACCAATGCATGTACAACTATAGCTAACTGAATATCATGTGTAGGGTAGTTCAACTCATGATCCTTGAGTTTTCGAGACTCATACACAATCACCCGTCCATCCTGCATAAGGACTACTCCAATCCACTCCAATGAAGCATCAACACATACCACAAAATCTCCCACTAGATTAGGTACTACTAGGATAGGTACACTAGTCAAACACCCTTAAGGTTCTAAAAAACCTCCTCACACTTCTCTTTCCAAAAAAATTTCTTCCCTTTCCGTTGAAGAGAAGTGATAGGATGTGCAACTCTAGAGAGATGTTATTCATGAACCTGCTGTAGTATCTAGCTAGACCCATGAAGCTACAAACCTCAAACACACTAGTTAGTGCTGTCCACTCCACAATAGCCTGAATCTTTGAAGGATCTACTGGCATACCTTCTCCAAAAATCACATGACCAAGATACTGAACCTCTGACTGAAAGAAATCACACTTTACCGCATTGGCATATAGCTGATTGTCTCTCAGGAATGACAATACATGTCAAAGATGTCCTTCATGCTCTTCTATGGATCTGGAATATATCAGTATGTCATCCAAGAAGAATATAACAAAGTGATCTAGATACTTACAAAAAAATCCATTCATCAAGCACATGAATACTGATGGAGCATTCATCAACCCAAAAGGAACCACTGTAAACTCATAGTGTCCATAGCGTGTGCAAAATGCAGTCTTGAAGATATCTGCATCCTAAATATGCAACTAATGGTACCCTGATTTAAGATCAATCTTAGATAACACCTTGGCTGCCTTAATCTGATAAAAAAGGTCATCAATACATGGCAATAGATACCTATTCTTGATTGTCACCTTGTTCAACTGTCTATAGTCAATGCACAAGTGTAACGAACCATCCTTCTTCTTAACGAAGAGAACAAGTGCTCCCCAAGGAGAAACAATAGGGAGTATGCTTCCCTTTTCCAACAAATCTTCCAACTACAGCTTCAACTCACTCAATTCATGAGTAGTCATCTGATAATGAGCTCTAGATATAGGTTCTGCTCCTGGGACAAGCTCAATGTGAAAGTCAATGTCATGCCTTGGTGGCATGCCTAGAATCTCACTAGGAAATACATAAATGAACTGCTATAAAATAGGAGTATCCAGGGTCTTGACTTCACTCTCCACTTCATCTAAATCATTCATAGTCACCACAAACACTTGTCAACCCTTTCAAAAACTCTGCTTAAGATGCATCGCGAAAATCATCTGAAGAGATATGGGACATGGAATTCCCACAATATGGAAATCCCTACCCACATCATCCTTGCATTAGATGGTCTTTCATCTACAATAAATGTTAGCCCCATGAGCTCCCAACCAATCCATTCCCAATATAGCCCCATATGATCCCAAAGGAATCACACGAAGATCAACTAAGGTAATGAATTTACCTAAGTTCAGCTCACATTTACTGACCAAATAATTTGTGGCTACTTTAGCCCTTGAAGCTAACTCCACTTGCCATCCTACTTCTTTCTTTGCAACCACTATCCCACATCGCTCAACTAAGAAAGGAGATATAAATGAATCTATAGCTCCAGAATCAAATAAAATAGATATACAAGTACCTCAAATAGTACCAGAGGTCTCTATCACTGTACCCTGATGCTCTTCCTGATGGTGATCCAAAGCCGCAAAAACTCTATGAGATCCCCCTAAACCACCCAATGTAGGCTCTGAAGCTATCAACATCTATGCTGAAAACTAAGGTTCTCTTTGGAGACAATTAACTACAATATGGCCAAACTAACCATAGGGTAAGCATCTTGTCCCTCTGATATTGTCTCTCCTAGTGGAGGGTGCACTCGACTATTGAATGCTACCTCTAATAGCACTAGGATGTGCACTTTATGCCAGACGGTTGGACTAATTATGCCTGAAGCATTGTTCATTCCCAAAGATCTTACCGCTCTAAGTAGAAGGAGTAGCCTTCTGTTACTGCTGCTAATTCTGATTTTGGTTCTGATTACCTCTATAGAAGTTAGATGGCTTCTTGAAGTTTCTAGTACCCTATGACTAGTTACCTCTATATCCTGATCCTGATGCACCACCTAACTGAGCACCATGTAGACCTCCAAGTCCCAAAGAGAAATTAGCCTCTGCAAGAGTGGCCTTAATAACTGTAGCTCTTAGGGTCATAGGATCAAAGAGCTTTACTTCCCCAAATATGCGGGCATCAAGCCCTCTAACAAAGTGTCGTATCATCAATGTTGAATCCTGTCTGTAGCTTGTGTACTATTTGAGCTCAAAGAATCAACGCTCATAATCCTCAACTATCAAAGTTAGCTGCCTCAGATTGTGGAACTCATCAGCCCGCTACTATCTCCACTAATCTGAGAGGAAACTCTCTCAAAAGTGCTCAAGAAATATCTCCCAAGTCAGTGTGTCTATCTGAAGCCCCAACTTTTCCTCCTCTATCTTACCCCATATAGCCGCAAAATCACAACATATCTTGCTTTAGTATTTCTACTCAAGGGATACATGGCAAAGCACCTCTCCAAGGCTATAAGTCACGTCTCAGCCTCTGATCTAGATCCCTTTCTATTACAGGGATTAGGTCATCCTTTCATCAGGTCCCTTATGTGGTTCACTGCCACTATGTCAGAGTCCACTATAATGGTCCTCCTTTGAGGACTCCTAGACCTCTCCCTCTCCCTTTCCTCTCTATGAGAGTGATAGGATGCATCATGATCTACTCTGACCCACTCAGGAAGATGATTCAAAATCGCCTGTGATGAACTATAACTGATTGAATATTTGAAGATGTTAAGTTGATGATCACCAAGACACAGAAAGTTAATGCAAGACATTAAATCAGTTAATGTATTGTATTGTCATTGATGTCAACTTGATATAATCTATATGGTAATGTACATACTACTAAAGAATTCAAAGAACCAATGAATCAAAGGCTATGCTATCAGTAATGCATAAAAGTTAAGTATTCACAAAGTGACTGTATACACCGACAGAGTACACACTGATGGAGTGCACACCAACGAACAAAGTAAACCAATGAGAGAAAAGTCACAGTGTTACCCCACGAGAAAAAGCACAACATTACCGACAAGAAAATTCATAGTGTTACCTGATGAGAAAAAGAAAAGTGTAACATGATAGACAAAATTATAGTGTTGCTCGACAGATAGAGATCCCAAACACAACTGAAGTCACATCGACAGAGCAGTCAGTTGTCACCAAAAACTAACTGGAGTATTGACCGACATAACAAAGAGTTCATAAATGACAAAATGATTACCTTCTAAGAGATAAATATAGACTTAACTGGTACTTATCATTGTTTTAATTGACAAGATAAATATGGAGATAAGTAAAGGATTTAAAGCTACTTAGCCTAGTTGGCAAGAAGATCTCTATGAGGTAAATCAGGAGTTTTTCTTTATCTAATTGGAAATAATTGTGGATCACGCCAAGATCAAGAAAGCAAAGAAACAGTGAAATCATGTCTATATAAGAGACAATATTATTCAATGTGAATAAGGGGAGTGACAAGAGAATAGATTTTGAAGAGATTTAGAAATTCTTCATTTAGACTTGATCAATCAAGCAGAGGAAAAAACTAAATCCTATAGACACCAATGAAAATTGATACAACATCATAGAGCAGAATAGTGTGGAGAAAAGGTATTGAATTGATAACATTGATAAAAAATGTAATGCAATTACAATAGAGCAGAAAATCTGCAATTCAAGTTGTATATGTGAATAGATCAATTTACTGTTTCAATTTAACCATTGAAGCATCAAGTCTCTTAACCAAGGAGGACATAAAAGTCTGTTCTAATTGAGATACATCCCAAGGAGTATCAAAAAGTTTGATCATACAAAGTAGCATTGGATATGTCTGATACCTATTGATGGGCCAAGAGAGTGATTGATCAAGGATGGTAGCATTAGATACCAGATACTAAGTGACAAAATATTCATTTAAACCCTCTAACAAGGTCACACCTAACAGTGTGTTTGTAACCTTTAACAGGGTTGGCTCTTCACCGAGCTCACTTCAGAAGTGTGAAAATTTGGGTTATCGGTCCCAGTGGTTTTTCCCTTAACAGGGTTTCCATGTTAAAAATCTATGTGTTAATGTTTCTATGAGTCATTACTTTATTGTTTTTCATTTCACTTAAGTAAATCTGGATTGATCGGTATACACTAGTTATTTTCTGTATTTCAGTAAATAGAAAGACTGCTTATCGTTAAACATATAGTATAAGGTTTTACAAAGCATTCCAAAAAGTAGTAATTTGATATAAGTATTTCAAGGAATTCACCTTAGAGGTCTGAATATAACGAGAGGGTTATAAATGTGGTAATAAGTTTTTAGGTTGATTTAAGGATTAATTTTTGAGGCCAATAATTCACTCCCCCCTCTCAGTTATTCTAACAATTAGTATCAGAGCTTGTGTGGTTAGAAAGAAGGTTTCAAGACCTAAGCTAAAGATCACAAGATGAACAGATGAGATGTGCCCAAGTTGAACAAAGACAACTTTTTTTCATGACAAAGCATGATAAGACTCCACTTATCAGGTATTGGAAGAAGCATGAGCACAACTGCATGATAATAGAGCTTGCTTCCTCACTCTGCGATGCTGAATTTGAAGATGCCAAAGCATGTACAACTGCAAAGTAGATGTGGGATAAATTGAAGCTTGTACATGGTGGTGATAAAAATGTGCTGAGAGCCAAGGAAGAAAGCCTTAGAGGAAATTTTGATGATCTTAGAATGAAATTAGGTGAATACATCACATAGTACAACACAAGAATCAAGGAGGTAGTCAATGTTATCTGAGGAGTTGGAGGTGTACTAGAAGAAGAGAGAGTGGTAAGTAAAATTCTAAGAACCTTGCTGCCTACTTATGCTATTAGTGATACAAGAAATGAGAGCAGTAGCAAATAACAATGTTACTCTAGATAGTTTGACTGGAAGATTGATTTCATTTGAGATGAATAACTTTGATAATAGTGTCTTACCAAACATAGATTTTGCATTCAAATCTTCTATGAGAATAAGTAAATCAATTCATAAACACACTATGAGAAAAGATAGTCATAGTGAAAGTGAAGAAGATCTTGATGAAATTGAAGCACTTATGGCTAGAAGAATGCAGAGAGGCAAAGGTAAATACAAAGGTAAATTACCACTTGTATTTTTTAATTGTAAAGAGAATGGACACTTTGCTACAAGATGTCCTAATAGCAGAAAATATGATAGAAGTAATGACAGGTCATTTGAAAATAAGTTTGATAGAGGTAATAACCGAGATTACATAAGCAACTGACAATCAGAAAGAAGAGATACCTTAGACTACAAGGACAAAGGAAAGAAGGCCACTTACCTAGATACATGCAAAAATGACTATACTGACACCGAATCTAATGAAGACATCAAGATGGTGTTTGTGGTAGTAAAAGATGATTCAGATGAAGATGAAGAAAGATATGTAGAAATTACACTCATATCTAAAGTTAGTAAAAATGATGTCTAGATCATAGATAGTGGCTACACTCACCATATGACCGGTGACAAACAAAATTTTGAGACTTTTGAATACTACAATGGTGGTTCAGTAAGAATGGGTAATGATACACCTTGTCTAGTTGAAGGTAAAGGAACTATAATGTTGAATAACCTGATAAAATGTGAAAATTCTTATTGGGTGAAAGGATTGAATTATAATCTATTGAGTTTTTCTCAGCTGAATAATTTAGGTCACAGAGTAGCATTGAAAATAAGAAGGAAAAGATCTTCAATGAATCAGGAAGGCTGATTAGTACCTGTGAGAAGATAAAAGGTAACTTATTCTATCTGAATGATACTGACACCACTTGCTTAATGGATAGAAATGAAGACATATGGTTGTGACATAAAAGATTGTGCCCTGTAAATTTTGACAACATGATAAAGATAAGAAAAAAGAGAAATGTAAGAGGCTTACCGAGAATGTCAAAGCTAGACAATATCATGTGCAAAAATTGTCAAAAAGGTAAGATGACAAAGTCTAGTTTCAAAAGAAAAACCCATACATCTGATGCCATTCTAGAATTAGTCCATATTGATCTATGTGGACCCATGAGGACAAAGAGTTACTATGGTGATAGATATTTTATTCTCTTTGTTGATGATTACTCTAGAATGATGACAGTTATGTTTTTAAAAGATAAATCAAAAGTATTCAAGATGTTTAAATGGTACAAAGAAACGGTAGAAAAACAAAGTGGTAAGGAATTAAAATGCTTATGATCAGATAGAGGAGGGGAATTTATTTCAGATGAATTCACTAACTTTTGTAATGAGCATGGAATCAAAAGAAAGGTCTCTGCATTGAGAACACTACAACAAAATGGAATTGTTGAAAGAAGGAAGATATCCATTATTGATTATGCAAGGACACTGATGATAGAGAAAGGCATCACCAAAATATTTTGGAGGGAAGCTATCAGTATTGTTGTTTACACATTGAATAGATTATAATTGAAGAAAGACACCAAGAAGACACCCTATGAGCCATGGTATGGTTACACACCCAATGAAAGTTACTTCAAGATCTTTGACAGTCAATGTTATATCTTAAAAGATGATAGAAATGGAAAGATTGACTCCAAAAGTGTTGAAGGAATATTTCTAGGGTATTCCACCAAGAGCAAGGATTATAAATGTCTCAATAAAGCCTCTAACAAAATTATTGAAAGTGCAAAAGTAAAGATAGATAAATTTGTAGAGAAGAATGAAAAGGAAAGCACAAAAGAACCAGAGGAATACAACAGGTTTGTTTACAATGAAGAACCTGACACTCTACTCGAGAAACAATGTATAGCTATCGAGCAATAGAATATTGCACCCGAGCATCAGGCTACAAATACCAAAAATTAGGATATTGATCAAGATGATGTAGCAAGCGATGGAGATCAAAATGAAGGAAAAAATGATGATCAAGATTATAGGCAAAGAATTGAACCTGTACTTGCTAGATATGTCAGAAGGAACCATCCACAGAACTAGATCATTGGAGACAAGAAGGTTGGTATGAAAACCAAAAGTAAGTCTCTAAACACAAGATGTCTAATTTGTGATTTTGAGCCAAAATCTGTCAATGCTGCACTTGATAATGAAGAGTGGATTAGTGATATGAATGAAGATATTGAGCAGATTAAGGAAAAAAAATACATGAACACTTGTACCGAGACCAGATGACAAGAATGTCATTGGTACAAAATGGATATTTAAGAATAAACTGAATGAGAATGGAGAATTCGCCAGAAACAAAGCAAGACTAGTATGCACAAGAAGAAGGGATTGACTATGGAGAAACCTTTGCACAGGTTGCTAGGCTAGAAGGAGTGAGAATATTAATTTCTTATGCTGGATGTAAAGGATTCAAGGTATACCAAATGGATGTCAAGTCTGCATTCCTAAATGGAATACTTGAGGAAGAGGTATACATTGAGCAACCAGAAGGGTTTGTTGATCTAGACAAGAGGAACATGGTATGTAGACTACACAAAGCCTTGTATGGATTGAAACAAGCACCAAGAGCCTAGTATGAGAGACTTCATTCCTATCTCATAAGTATTGGATTTGTAAGAACTAGAGATAACAATAATCTTTATTTGAAGGAAGATACTGATGCTAACATTTTGATTGCTGAAATATTTTTTGATGACATCATATTTGGAGGGAATGATATTCTATGCAAATCATTTGAAAATGAAATGAGATTAGAGTTTGAGATGTCTATGTTTGGAGAGATCAAGTTCTTTCTTGGTCTACAAATCATACAACAAGATGAAGGCATTTTCATTACACAATCCAAATACATCAAAGAAGTGCTAAAAATATTTAAGATGGAAGATTCCAAGCCAGTTGGAACACTGATGGCAACTGGATGTAAGCTGACAAAGGAGGACAAGTCACCTAAGGTAAATTAGAATTTGTACAGATCTATGATTGGAAAACTCATGTATGTTGTACATACTAGACCAGATATTGCACATGCAATAGGAATAGTTGCAAGATTTTTTTCTTATCCCAGTGAATCACATATGACTACTGTGAAAAGAATCCTAAGATATCTGAAGAATACCAAGGACTATGGATTATGGTATAGAAGAGAAGGAAAATTTGAACTTAATTTCTTTACCAATGCTGATTGGGCTAGAAAGATTGATGATAGAAAGAGCACAACTAGAGGAGCATTCTTTATGGGTGACAGACTTGTCACATTGATCATCAAGAAGCAAGGATGCATCTCTCAAACTACTATAGAAGTAGAGTATGTTGTTGCTGTTGCAAATTGCGCAAATATTTCATGGATCAAAAAGTTACTGACAGGTATGCTTATGAAAATTCTTGAACCAGTAATTATTTATTGTGATAATACCAATGCAATAAACATCTCCAAGAATCCAGTCATGCATGCCAAAACAAAGCATATTACTATCAAGTATAATTATTTGAGAGAAAAAGTTCAAGAAAAGGAGGTGATACTTGAGTATGTGCAATCAAAGAAATAATTATCTGATATCTTCACCAAGTCACCGCCCAAGGATGCATTTGAGTACTTGAGAAAGAGACTAGGGGTTGAAGACCCTTGTCTACTAGTCAGTAAGATAACTAGAAGGCTGCATCAGCCTACATATTATCAGAATATCATTCATGTTGATGCAAGCAAAGAGATGGACTTCAAAGATAAATCTATACACAACAAGGTATTTATCTAGTCCATGCACCAGAATTTTGATATTGCTGATGGATTGGGAAATTCAAGGAGTATATTATGGATAGAAGGGATTGTTTAACATTACTATCAAATATTTGTTTGGAATTGTTGTCAAAGGGAGATATTATATCCATTATCACATTAGGGAGAGATTATATACATTATCTCACATTATTCAAAGGGAAAGATGTAACCAGAAAGGGAGAGCACATACAAAGGGAGAGATTGCTGACAAGAGAGAAAAGAGACATCAAAAGAAAAGAATAGTCAAAGGGAGAGAGTTTGACATAAGAAGAAAAAACATGACATCAGAAGAAGAAATATTCTACATCTATCCAGTGAAGGGATTGAAGACAGAAAGAGAGCTGCAAGAATCAAATCTAAGATATGTGAGCTTACCGAGGACCAGATATTTGTATCGGTTATAGTACATAAGATTGGTAGTTTGATGAACTTCAAATATTATATTTCATATTGTATTAGTGATAATATAGTGTGATAATGTAGTGTGTTTCCATCAATGCCAAAGGGAGAGATTGATAAACTATAACTGATTGAATGTTTGAAGATATTAAGTTGATGATCACCAAGACACATAAAGTTAATGCAAGACATTAAATTAGTTAATGTATTGTATTGTCATTGATTTCAACTTTATATAATCTATATGGTCATGTACATACTACTAAAGACTTCAAAAAACCAATGAATCAAAGGCTATGCTATCAGTAATGCATAAAAGTTAAGTATTCACAAAGTGACTGTATACACTAACAGAGTGCACACCAACGAGAGAAAATTTATAGTGTTACCCGATGAGAAAAAGCAAAGTGTAACTCGATGGACAAAATTATAGTGTTTCCTGACGGATGGAGATCCCAAAGACAACTGAATTCACACTGACAGAACAGTCAGTTGTCACTGACAACTAACTGAAGTTTTGACCGACAGAACAAAGAGTTTAGAAACGACAAAATGCTTAGCTATCAAGAGCTAAATATAGACTTAACTGGTACTTATCATTGTTTTAATAGACAAGATAAAGCTGGAGATAAGTAAAATATTTAAAGCTACTTAGTCCATTTGGAAAGAAGATCTCTATGAGATAAATTAGGAGTTTTGCTTTAAATCTAATTGGCGAGAATTGTGGATCATGCCAAGATCAAGAAAGCCAAGAAATGGTGAAATCATGTCTATATAAGAGACAATATTATTCAATGTGAATAAGTGGAGTGACAAGAGAATAGATGCTGAAAAGATTATGAAGGAGAAGAAAGTCTTCATTCATAACTCATCATTCAAGCTGAGGAAAGAACTAAATTCTGTAGACACCGATGAATAGTGATACAACATCACAAAGTATAACAGTGTGGAGCAAAGGTATTGAATTGATAACATTGATTAGAAAGATAATGCACTTACAATAGATATGAAAATATGCAATTCAAGTTTTATATGTGAACAGATCAATTTACTATTTGAATTTAACCATTGAAGCATCAATTCTCTTAACCGAGTAGGACTTAAAAGTCTTTTCTAATTGAGATACATCCCAAGGAGTATCAAAAAGTTTGATCATACAAAGTAGCATAAGATATGCCCGATACCTATTGACAGGACAAGAGGGTGTTTGATCAAGGATGGTAGCATTAGATGCCAAATACTAAGTGACAAACTATTCATTTAAATCCTCTAACAAGGTCACACCTAACAGTGTGTTTGTAACCTTTAACAGGGTTGGCTCTTCACCGAGCTCACTTCAAAAGAGTGAAAATTTGGGTTACTGGTCCTAGTGGTTTTTTCCATAACAGGGTTTCCACGTTAAAAATCCATGTGTTAATGTGTCTATGATTCATTACTTTATTGTTTTGCATTTCACTTAAGTAAATATGGACTGATCGGTATACACTAGTTATTTACTGTATTTTGGTAAATAGAAATACTGCTTATTAGTAAACATACAGTAGAAGGTTTTACAAAGCATTCCGACAAGTAGTAATTTGATATAATTATTTCAAGGCATTCATCTTATAGGATTTAATATAACTAGAGGCTTATAAATGTGGTAACAAGTTTTTGGGTTGATTTAAGGATTAATTTTTGAGGCCACTGATTCACCCCCCCTCTCAGGTTATTCTAACAGCCTGAAGTAACTGTCTAGTGCCAAGTTCCTTAGAATCCTCCTGGAATTCCTCAGTACACCCATCTCTATACTACTACTGACCACTACCATGTCTAACACTTGTGGAGGAGCTATTCTAGCTACCTCTCCCATGAATACCAGAACGACCTCTGCAACGGCCTCTAGTAGCTCTTGTTTCATGCATGATTCTTGAAACAAACAAAGATACATATACTACTCACAACATAACTTGAAATGAAAACTAAAGATAAGAATAATCATAAAGAAATAAATATGAAAACAATAAAGTTGTATGTCTATGTTTTATTTTTAGTTCAAGCTATACACAACCTTATGGGCATACAATTTCCAAAGTTCCCAGTGTAGAAACTAGTGCTTTGATACCAAGTGTAATGTCCCACTAGGGAACCCAAGAGAGATTAACCTAGAACATGATACTAAGTTTGATGAACATTTTTTTTCCTAAAGTTTACACAATAAGACATACATTAATGCAGAAGAAAATACCATTTACTCACATAACACATACAAACATAGATTACAAGACTCAAGGGTTCCATGATGTTGATTTACGTAAAAGTAAAACTCAACTAACAACATAATAAAAGATTCTATTTAAATAGATATAACAAATACCAATTACAATAACAATTACAATCCACATGGATAACCATGAAACCTACATAAAATCACATCTACTGCACATGTCGCAGGGTATGTAGTAATCACTCTAACCATGTAATACAATATCCAAATTAGGTATCACATGCGATATGCTAATACAAGATTATAATAATGAAAAATAAGTACATAACCACCAATGAAGAATCATAAAGAGCTCAACCGCATAAGAACCATCAATCACTGGAACAAGGATGTCGAATCTTAAATGGTAAAGAATCTGATGAAGGGGAAGGCAGGAGAATCCCCAATGGAGATGTCCTAGCCCCCAACCAATAACCACACAATGGAATATAAATAACAACACAGAGATTTATATCCACACAATGCAAATACTCATAATAGAATAATTATATTTTCATCCAACATGCCCGGCTGTAAGGCCTTCCGGGTTACGGCCAAATATAATGCAATTACAATAGAAAATCTGTAAGATCTCACAAGATCCAAATGAAACCCTAGCTAGCCCAGATCCACACACTGGTAGGAACACCCAAGGAAGATCTAAACTTGTGCTCGCAAGCCCACCAAGCAATCTCCTTGTTTCCCAAGC
>MU220035.1:259929-356749 GCA_018584345.1 Thuja plicata | reverse complement strand
CTAGCTCCTCTCAAAACTCGCTCCACAACCACCTCCTCTTCTCCCAGGTGGATGAATAATCCTAGCTAGTCCAGATCCACACACTGGTAGGAGCCCCCAAGGAAGATCTAAACTTGTGCTCACAAGTACACCAAGCAATCCCCTTGTCCCCCAAGCCGTAGCCACTAGCTCTTCTCAAAACTCGCTCCTCTACCTCTTCCTCTTCTCCAGGATGAATGAGTCATGACTAAAGACTTCCCCCACAACCCATACTTATACCAATCTAAGCCACAGGTCAGCCCTGAACATAAATTAAATACAAACACATAAATTAAATGCCACAAGTTAGCCAACAACAACAATTAAATGCCCAAAATTGATGTCTTAGTAAAATCATGATATCTCCTAGGTCCAGATGAATTAGGACTCGTGCTTCAAATTGTAGGTAGAAATCTAGGCCCTCTTCAATCGCTGAAATTTTCATCCTCTAAATCTTTGTGAAAAATTACTTATATGGCCTGTAATAGGCACCAAATTCCTAAGCAAGGCCGAGCTCCTCCCAGTCCATGCCAAGACACCAAGACCATGCCAAGTTCCATTAAATACATCAAAACCAATTACCCAAGACCCAAGTAGGTCCACACAACTCTACCAAATCCTTCACACATGAAAATAAGTCCACACAACTCCATCAAATCTCCCAAACATGCAGGATAGCCAACTACCCTGGGATGCTCCTGCATCAGAATCACTACCACCCGTCTGTGTGGAACCAAAAAGGTCCACCCCACCATGCTGAGGAGATAACAACAGACCCCACTTGGATATCCAAATCCAAAGAAGAAAGTAACCACTAAGAAAAGGATCCTGATAGCTCTCTAACTCCAGGTGTACTACACATAATGAAAGATAAGACTCACTAATCCAGAGGCAACTGACACACGTAGGAAATATAGACTATGTATAGGAAGGTGTCATCATGTACGTCTAACCCTTAAGTTTTGTCCTAGTAATCCCAATGGATTTCGACACTCAAGTGACCATACACAACATCAATGACCTGTCAAACTGAGAAGGCCACTAACTATGCCAGACAAACACCCCTCAAGGAGGAAAGCATCATCTCATCCTCCATCTTAGCCTATACTAGCACTCAAGCATGGGTGAGGAAACACACATCTTATTTATTCATTTTAAGATCTCTCAGTTATACATTAAGTTATCACTTATTAAGAATACTTACAATAAGCGATCCTAGTAGCCACTTACGGGCTTTGACACTTATTGAAAGCCACCCCCTACTACACATCTAGGTAACCTACCCTAGGCTCATAGACCTAAAAAGATCTAGCATAGGTTCAAAACCAGGTATATCCAGTCCAATTTCCCACACATAACATGAATGATCACAACAGATATACAATCTTAGTTAACATCAACAATATGGTTCATATGGTCATTTTAGGGAAATAACACAAAGCAGACAAGCCATATCATTAAACATAAATGAAATTCTCCCCCAACCTCTGTATATATCCTAGGGCACTCTAAAACCCATATACCCTTAACATAGGAAATAATCAATCAGGAAAGGAACACTATTTACACTATGCAGAAAACATCAATAATCCATCATACATAAAACTCAAGATGATATAAGTAGTTCACAATAGTAGAATAATATTTGTGTAAAAGACTATGATTAAGTTAACCAACTAATTGATTTTACGTCCCTTTCTTATTAGTTCCAAAACTATAATAATTTCCCTATAATATTTATCAATTAAAGAGTGATTAAATTGAACCAATTTAAAAAAATAATCTATTAATAGAATTAAATGGATTAAAATAACCCCTACAATAATCCTCATTCAAAAATGATTAATAGACTATTAACTATTAGTTAGTTTAATTAAACCAAAAATGAAAATAATGATTAAACTAAATTTAAATAAGATATTATTTAAACTAAATTTAAGTAATACTAAATACACTAAATGTAAATAACATTAAATAAACTAAATTAAAATAATATTTAATAAACTAAAATTTAATAAAATTAAATAACATTAATTTTAATAATTAAAAATCATTAATAATAAAAAAACATATTAAATTTTTTTTGTTTTAAAAAAGAATTTCTTTAAAAAAATTAAACAAAGTATATTGGGGGGAAGCGGGCCCCACACCCCCTCTCCTTACTAAACCCAGCGCTAGCCGCCGTAGGCAGACTGGGTCTGCCGCAGGAAGCCCGACTGCTGAGGTAGTCCGGCCTACCTTACAACAGTGTCGACTGTCGCGACATGCAACCCACTGGGGGGGTTGGTGGGTGGAGCCCACTGCCCCCCTATCACATAAAAAAAAAATAACACTATTTTTTTTAAACAATTTTTTTTTTAAAACCGACTTTTGTTTAACATTCTTCAAAAAACAATTTTTTTTTAAAATAATTTCTGAAAACAGAAAAATATGAAAGAGATTATTTTTTTTTTGTCTTTTTCTCTTCACACTATTTCGTCTTTTTCTAGGCTTATTCATTTTTTTGACTAGTGAACTTTTTCACTGTATTTTTTTCTAGGGAGCTCTTTTTTTGAAACAATTGATTTTTTTCCAATGGGAATAATTTTCAATAGTATTTATTTTTCTTTCTACTATAGTTTTCTACTATAGTCTAAATGATTTTTTCTAAATTTAAGGCCTTCCCTAGGGTATTTTTGACAAAAATTTAACAGCATAACCCTACTATGTCAAGTATACTTTTTTCCTAAAAACATAGATCTAGGGTTTCTAAAATACCCAATTTGACAAGAAAACTCGAAATAGATCCTAATTAAGGAAATGAAAACACCAAGCACAAAGGAAGAAATTTTTTTTATAGAAATTGAAATTTACAAAGGGTTTTCCAAACCCTACCTTAATTTCTACCACAAATTTGACAAGAAGCCCTTTGAGAAATGAAGAATCCCGAAGCCCTCCGAATTCAAATCTGACTGTGGATCCGAAATCACGAAGCCTCCAAAGCAAGGATCTCCTTAATTCCTCTAAGCCTCCAACCACAACAAATAGCACAAAATAGAAAGAACACAAAATAGCTCACACGAAATTTCTCCTTCCAAAAATTCTTCTACCAAAAACCTGTTATGTTAGAATGAGAAGAGAATTCTTCTAAAGAGACTCAACTCCCACTTTTCAAGCTACTATGGGTCCACAACACACACCCCTTTTTTGGTCCTCTGACCATGGGGTCCCCCCTTTTTTGTCTTTTGGCTTTCGGTCTTGTCTGCCCCCTTGAGTCCTCGCCCGGTCAGTCTCAGAAGAAAGGGTGTCAGCATAATAAAACAAAGAAGACACCTTTTTTTTTTGGCCTTTCGGCCCTTTCGGCCTTTTGAAGGACCATAGTATTCCAAAGTACTAAAATGGATGAAAGGCCAAAATTTGGCCCTTTCAGTGTTTTTGGTCTCCGAAAACACAGAAAGGCCGAAGGTGTCTACCTCCTGAATTTTCGTGTTTTGGACCCCGAAAGACCGAAAGTGTTGATATAAGTCCCGCGGGTTATAAATGGCCAAAAGGGCCCTAATCTATCTCACTTCATCATTTTCGATTCCAACTTCTTGAGAGCTTGCAACTTTGCCATTTTTCACCCTCGATCCTGAGACTGGCTGCCTCATGCCTCCAAGCTCCATTGTGTCATCCTCCCCCACTCCTAGCTCATTCAAGGTAGGCTCCTTCTTCTCTGCCTTGTATTTTTTTTCCCTCTTCGTGGTTTAGGTTTTAGGGTTTTCATTCCTGGTGCTTGTCTGGCCTAGGGCATGTAGACTTCCCTCTCCCCTGGTCTCTCAAGACCTTCTGGCACCCTCAATGTTGGCAGGGAAGTCCCTCCTTGTCGGGTCAGATTCCTAATGCAATAAATATATACATTTGGTGCTTCATTCGTGGTGTGTGAATTGCTGCTACCTATGCAAAATTATTGGATGTATGCTTGCATTATTCTTTATTTTCAGAGAGCCTCTTGTTTATTGCATTTTTGATTCAATTTCATTAGTTGGAGTTTGCTGTTGTTTGCTTTACCTTGCTGTGACAAATGCGTGGAAGAGATCATATTTGGGTTTAACGATAAATCTATCTTGTGGGTGCGCACATCTTGGTGACTTCACAATTTGATTGGTTTTGAATATTTCACATGAGTGAACGTACCTTCTCTCCAAAAAGCTTGCATCTGTGGAGTATTGAATTGTGACATGGTATGATTTATGCTTCGTGGGTTTGTTCTCAGTCTCCCCATCATTCAATTCACAAGGAAGAGTTTTCTGCAATTTATGTCCATAGGATTTCATTTTCAGTAACTCATTTTACTTCTCATTACTCTATTCTCTCTTTAAATTATGTCTTTAGATTCTAAAAATCCACATCTTGAAAATACAAAATTGCATTTTATTTACGACACCCATATTTGTTAAAATGGAAAATACCAAAAAAGAACTAAAGTGTTTTGCAGTTTGATGTCTTGAACAAACCAGCAAAGGCCTCCTAGTGAACAATCGCATTTATCTTCAACTGAGTAACCAAGAAGGTTGTGACCTGACCCCAGAGAACCTTGGGAATAACCCCGTTATTCTTTCAAGAGAGTAAATTGAATCTTGATATCCTAGCAAGTTGGCTTGTGTCAAAACAACGCTCAATAGAAGTGGCGCTAGAAGGAGGGCCTCAAGAATCAAAAGTTGGATAACATTGGATCTTTCTCTCTAGAGAGATTTGAGCGAGTGCTTAGATCATCTCTGAAGAGAGGTGAGTTCCTTGAACTCACCCACCATTGTAGAGCTCAAAACAAAAAATGGGAGACCAAAGAAAAATCCTCTCACCACCTTACCGAGTCTCAAAATTTTCTTGGACAACAATCACATATTGCTGCCCCGACTGTCATAACATTCATAGATCAAAATCAGAGCGTGCAAAATCAAAATTTGCAACAACCATGTCCAATAGCATTTTTTAACAATGCAACCAGCTCACCCCTAAATGTTGTTGGGTAGATCCATGAGTTACCCAAAAATCAAGAGAATTTTTGCACCCGATTCATATATGGTGAATCAAGGAAAGCAGAAGAACACATCCACACCTTCAAGGAAATTTGTAATCGTAAAGAGATTTACCACTAAGAGTTTGTTTGTCATCTATTCCCATACACTTTGGGAGAGTTCGTATAAAATTGGTACCTAAAATTACCATGAGGGTCTATCTCTCCATGGACCAAATTTGATACTAAATTCCTCAATCAATTCAAGTTGTATGTGGATCCTTCCACAATGCATCACCAGTTCATCACAATGAGGAAAGATCCTAAGGAACCCATCTCTATGTTCAATCATCATTTTCACAAAATGCATCAAAATTTGGAAGCTCCTTACACCATATCGGATGAGGGTGTCATACAAGTTTACTTGAAAGCTTTGGATCCTTTCACCTTAATCTTTCTAAGGAAGCTTCCTCCAATGGATAGGGACACAATGGAAAAGGTGTACAATGAAGCCATCACTTTCACCCAGCAAATGAACCTGCAAGAAGGGAGTTATGCGGTAGTGCCTACCATGAATAACCTTGCTGTCCCACATCCATTTGCAGCAAGCAATCAAGCTCTGGCCACTCACACACCTATGTTGAATCCCATTCTAGAAAAACCATTTGTAGTCGTACCCCCATCTATTACTTATCCAGATTATGAGGCTCACAAAGAAGTGTTTATGGAATAGAGAGTTATACCCCAAGTAGATCCTGATACCCTCATGGCCTCCGAGCTAGACGTTGTGAAGAAAACCTTATCACAACTCACCAATGAGCTCACCCAGATGAAGTTAAATCCATCCCAAAATCAAGGGGGATATCAATGAATGTCTGTTGCTCTGGATACATACCCCCAAAATCCAAACCCAGACTTCAATACATAAAAAAAAAATACACAAGAGAAGCAGTTTGGGAAACAAAGGCTAAGCCAACCATGGAACACTAGACCCAATAATGGTAGCATCCCAACAGATAATGCAAAAAATTATGAGGCTTCAGAGGATAATTTTTTTGGGGATCCAAGTCAACACAAAGGCAATGATGGGTATGGGGACAAATCCCATGATCGTTACATCCAAAATCCACAGGAGCCCTCAGTGCAATTTAATCCCATGGTGTTCGATTCCTATGAGTCAATAAAGGAGAAAGGCTCAGATGCATTCATAGGAGAAGATGAGTTTGTGTTTCCCTTCTAGAGAGAGAATGAGCTTGAGTATTCTGAGGTACACACCTTCCAAAATGATCAACAAAAATCATACAACCTTTGGAGCAGAAAAGAACCCCTCACCGAAGTTATTACCCCAAGCAAACAACCAACCCCACCAGATCCTCAGGATAGTAATAATCTCATGCCTCCTAAAGGCCCAAATTGTCCCACACCCCCTACAATGAGTACATACAATGGCTACAGAGGTGCGTTCTGGCTCGGTGATAAATACAGCGCATTTGATGAATTGAAGAAAACTAAAGTGAACATATCTATGTTTCAATTGCTGCAAGGTTTCCCATCTCAGAAGGAGGCCCTTCTAAGATCTCTGGACCACTCAAAACCTAACTTGTCAACCAAAAATACAAGGAAAACTACGTCCGATATCAAAACATCTGAGGCTTTTCCCACAATGTTCAAGGATAAGATAGAGGTCCCACCATTCTTACTCAGTTTAAGGATGTTTGGAGAGAAGCTACACAACTGCCTGATTGATTCAGGAGCTTCTTGCAACACCATGCCCCTGTTAATCTGCCAACATTTGGGAATGACACCCCAAGTAACAAACTGATTAGTCATACAATTGGATAAGACCAAGGTCAAGGTGATTGGTGTGCTCAAAGACGTACACATTCAATTGGTTGCAAATTCTAGAATACAAGAATGCATTGATGTGCATATAGTGGACATACCTCAAACTTATGGATGCTATTGAGTAGAGAATGGACCAAGTTCTTGAGAGGGTGGCTTTCCATAGATTTCACCCAGCTGTGGCTACCAGGTAGAGGTCAAAATAACCAGATCAAGATAGATGTAGAGCCTAAATTGAGAAAGATGATCACTGAGTACGCCCCAAATGAATTCATGTTCACTCAGATAGACTTGGGCACTTATCGGATGGACGACATCCTCATGTTCCAAATCCAAGAAGGCCTAAAATCATACCATAGCCCCATTCTAGGTCTCTTAGAATCAAATATTGATGATGACATCTTCCAACACTTCATCAACAACATGACAGATAGCTTACGACACTTGGGTCAGGACGCAGACCCTAACAACTTGTTACTACCAGGGTACTGTCGAATATAGCAGGCTAGCCATTCTAAGTTCACATACCCCAATTCCCAGGAATAATTATCATAGGTATTGACCCAGATCACCTTACCAAGTAAGCTATCAGAAACCCCAACAATAAAAGAGGGCGTCCTCGAGATCAAGGACAAAAGTAACACCCTGCTAGAAATAGACAGCCCAGTCCCTACAAACACTTCACATTAGAACCAAGACAGTGGGTCAAATTCTGATGACATAAGTCCTAATTTGAACACACTTAGTGACTAGAGTACCTCTAATGATGGATCATGTCCCCCTCACAAAGGAATGCTAGAAGATGAAGGTGGTGAAAGTACGGAGACCCCCAAACCCAAACATACCCAAAATGTGGGAGAATTAACCTCTTCTGATAGTGATGGAGAAAAGGGACAAAAACTCAAAACCAAGGGCTCTCCCAAGAGAAAATCAGCCAAGTCTATCCCTACTAAGAAATCCCAGATTTGGAAATTGCGGTTCGACGGTTCCAAATTTAAACATGGAGCATGTGCGGGGATCGAAAACCCAAGAGGTAAGTCTTTCTATGCCGCTTATAGGTTACAATTTTTGTGCACTAACAATGTTAAAGAATATGAAGCGCTGGTCTGCGAGCTTCTCTTGGCCCACAAAAAAGTAATAAAAATCTTGACAGTGGAAGGGGACTCACAATTGGTCATCAAGAAGACCCGTAGTCAGTATACTTGCAATGATAAGAGGCTCCCATCCTACCAAAATAGAGCATGGGACCTGATCAATGAATTCGACACTTTCGACATCAAAACCATCCCAAGAAGAAGAAATGTTGTCATCAACACCTTAGCCATTTTGGCTAGTTCATTACATCCAATGGAGAAATCCAAGCTAAATAAATTCTCAGTTGAACTTGTCACAGCCCTGGCCATTCCAAACAACGTCACTAATTTTCAAGTCTTCCAAGATGATCAACACATCTTGGAGTTTATCATGTGCATTAGTGTATTCAAAAAACATATCATAGATGAGGAAAAGGAAGCTGAAGAAGAAGTTAAAATCGAAGATCCTAATGTTCAAGGTGTCATAAATATGAGGACTAACGCCATACCCAAAGGGATGGTAGAACTAGAGAGGAGTTTTGACAATGAAAAGACTGCAGTAAGGAGATGCCCAGACGTAACACCTGATGGTAAAGAATGTGATACATACAACCTTAGCATGGAAGAGGAACCTAGAGAGGTTCACATCGGAAAGGTAGGAACCAAAGAAGAGAAGGAGAAAATGGTCTAGCTCTTCATTGAATATCAAGATGTCATAGCATGGAGCTATGAAGAATTGAAGACATATGACACCTTAGTCATAGTGAAAAAAATCCCTCTAAAACCAAACTCCAAGAGTTTTAGGAAATGACAGAGACCTGTGAACGCTACTATGGAACCCTTAATTAAAAAGGAAGTTCAAAAGTTTCTCGATGCCAGAATCATCTTTCCAATCTGGCATTCCACTTGGGTTGCGAACCTAGTACTTGTAAGAAAGAAAATTGGAGAGATTAGATTGTGCATGGATTTCTAGAACCTTAAAAAATCTTCTTAGAAGGACAATTAGCCGCTCCTGTCTCTCGACGAAGTGCTGCAAAAGGTCAATGGGTCTCAAATGATGTCATTTCTGGATGGTTACTCAGGTTACAACCAGGTGATGGTGTAGGAAGAGGACAGGATGAAAATGACATTCACAACCAAATAGGGAACCTTCGCCTACCATCAAATGCCTTTTGGACTGATTAACACCAGGGCCACTTTTCAGAGGGCAATGGACATAGCTTTCAAAGGAATAGTCGGGAGGTGCATTATCATATACATGGATGATCTCACAGTTTTCTCAAAACAAAGAGATGACCACTTAAATAACCTCAAAAAATGCCTTCAAAGATGCAGGGAATTCAGGATTTCCCTCAATCCCAAGAAATGTGTGTTTGAGGTAACTGAAGGCAAACTCTTGGGATATATCATCTCCAAGAAGGGGATAGAAATAGAACCTAAAAGGGTAGAGGCCATTCTAAAGTTGATGCTGTCACATAGCCTCAAAAAACTAAAATATTTCTTTGGGAAGATAAACTTCATAAGGAAGTTCATTAGTGGTTTCGCAGAGATAGTAAAACCATTGAACAACATGCTCAAGAAAGACACCAAGATTGAATGGGCCCTCCTAGCCAAGAAATCCTTTGAGGAGATTTCAAATGCCATCGCTATGGCACTAGTCCTAGTCATCCCAGACTACACTATCCCTTTTAAGGTTTACTCTTTTGCATTTGAACACTCATGTGCATACATCCTCACACATAAGAAGAATAGTGAAGACGAGAGACACATAGCTTTCATGAGTTTCCCTTTCAAATACACTGAGCTTAGATACCCAAACCTAGATAAACAGTCATTTTCTCTCATCAAAGCGGTAAAAAATTTCAAACATTACATCTTGAGAAGTAAAGTCATTGGGATAGTTCCAAACGCAGCCATAAAGTCCCTTTTGATGCAGAACAAGCTAGGAGAGCGGAGAGGAAAATGGATGGCAATCCTCCAAGAGTTTGGCCTTGAAATTGAACTAATGAAACTAGTAAGGGGCCAAGGCCTAACAAATCTGATCTCTAAGGTTGAAGAAGGTCTGGTCTACCAAACCTACATTGATCAAGGCATGATCAGTGATGTATGGTACCAAGACATAGTGTATTATCTGTTGCAAAACCGTTTCCTAGAGGAGATGAGTGGTTCCCAAAGAAGAGCCTTAAGAATCAAAAGAAGCTCCTACATGTTGAAGAATGGACAACTTTATAAACACAATTATGAGGGTCTATACCTAAGGTGCTTGGACACACTCGAGGAAAAGAAAATCCTAGAAAATTTCCATGACAAATACGGAATGAGACATGGGTCCGTTGATGAAACTGCCCACCAAATATTAAGGGTAGGATATTTCTAGCCTACAATATTCAAGGACACCAATGAACATGTGAGGTCTTGCCACACTTTCCAAACCAACACAACTCAAGAGAGAAACCCCATAATTCCCTTACAACTAGTATATGAGGTATGCCCATTTTCCCAATGGGGCTTAGATTTTGTTAGAATGATTAACCCCCCTTCGTCTGTAGGACACAAGTTCATTTTGATAGCTACTGACTACTACACATGCTGGACAGAGGCTCAAGGACTAAATAATTTTACTACATAGATCGTGACCAAATTCTTGGAGCAACGCATCATAACCAGGTTTGGGATGCCATTTTATCTGGTATGTGACAATGCTCCCTCCTTTTATTCTGCCTCGCTCACACAATGGGCCTTCAAAAACCAGGTAATCCTCAAGTTCTCTTCAAATTATTATCCACAAGGAAATGGCGTAGTAGAGTCTACAAACAAGAACTTAACAACAGTGATCAAACACCTCCTGGATGGAAACCCCAGGGATTAGCACACGCAACTAAAATACACTTTATGGACTGATCGCTTAAGGATCAAAAATACCTAGGGATGTCTCCATACCAATTGGTCTATGGATTCCAACTAGTCTTCCCCATGAACTTAAAAATCCCAATCCTGAGATTCATGGACCAATATGTGGGAGGAGAAGATCGAGTACAAGTCAGGCTCATGAATCTCCTTAACCTAGAGGATAAGCGAACATTGGTCTGGAGCATGTATTAAAGCATCAGGCCATAGTCAATAGGTGGTTTGAAAAGAGATTTACCATTAAAGCCTTCAGGATCTTTGACCTTGTCCTCAAATGGGATAAGGCAAAAGAAAATCCGGGAAGCCACACCAAGTTCTAAAGACTGTGGATAGGCCCTTACCAGATATAAGAGATCCTGGGGGAAAACACTTTTAGGATCAACACTTTGAACGGAGAGTTGACCCCATTTCCAGTCAATGGGAAATTCCTAAAACATTACTTTGGATCCTAAGTGGGATTGCCTTCCATCCCTTGTACCATAGTCCCTTGTTTCTTCTTTGTTTCCTTTCTTTTTTTTCTTTTTTTGCTACCCTCACCGTCAGTCCTTTCTCTCGTTCGTGGTGGTTTTTTCCCTTTTATCGGGGCTCATTTCATCATTTTGGGTCAATATGTTTTGGATCAATTCCAAGGTAGTCTATAAATCAGAGAAGGGGTATTTCTTAGTCAAATTATCCAAAGATATGTGCAATCACGAAAGACCCTTCCAAAAGGCAAAGTGGTGATAATTATCATTGACAAAAAAGAAGGAGTTCAAAGCTTGGTCATCCTAGTCACAAAAAACACTAAGAGACAATGCCTGAGAGTGTTGGTGTCTTGGGCATTTGTCAGTTGTAACCAGCATGAGTTCATAGATCCGAGTACCCACCAATACCAAAACCTAAGTTTGAACTTAATGCAAAGGCAATAAAAAAAAAAGAAAAGCTGAAGAGAGAGCAAAATAAGCACACAAAATAAAAGTGCCCCAAAGAGGTCACAAGTGTGAGATCTGGGTGACACAGCCTAATCGTTGCTCAGATCAAATCAAATACACAAAATTTTTTTTATTATGGACCTGAACACATGGAGTACATGAACATTCAAGGTTTGACACATTTCAAAAGAACGCAGAAGAAATAAAAGGACTATCCAAAAACAAAACTCTCAAAAGTAAGAAAGCTATAGCCTAGCAGATAGAACAGATTTGGGTGACTATGAAAACCTCTATCGGGGCTATGAACGCCTGACTAGAAGTAGAGAAAGGTTATACTTAGGATTTGGGGAAAACTTTGTCGGGGCTATGAACACCTGACTGGGAGCAAAGCTCTTTCTAAGAAACCCTGGTCTACTTGGTGAAGGTTGGGAGCAGCTGGAAAATGTTCTGGTTACCACAATCAAGGGTCAAGAAATGAATTCACATGAACACATAGTGGGAAACTAGCGAAAAACCTCGGATTGGAAGTCATTGAAAGATTGTAAACACCAACACCTCTTGGTTTTGATTTACTCCAAAGCTACATTCCAGAAGAGTATTGATGATGAAGAAATGCCTTGGTCATTCCTCCTTTTGTTGGGGCTATTTGTTGTAGGTCCACAACACACACCCCATTTTTTGGTCCTTTGACCATGGGGACCCCCCTTTTTTGTCTTTTGGATTTCGGTCTTATCTGCCCCCTTGAGTCCTTGCTCGGTCAGTCTCAGAAGAAAGGTTGTCAGCATGATAAAATAAAGAAGAGACCTTTTTTTTTGGCCTTTCAGAGGACCATAGTAATCCAAAGTACTGAAATGGTTGAAAGGCTGAAAGTCAGCCCTTTCGGTGTTTTTGGCCTTCGAAAACACTGAAAGGCTGAAGGTGTCTACCTCCCGACTTTTGGTGTTTCGGATCCCAAAACACTGAAAGTGTTGACATAAGCCCCATGGGTTATAAATGGCCAAAAGGGCCCTAATCTATCTCACTTCATCATTTTTAATTCTAACTTCTTGAGAGCTTGAGAATTTTCCATTTTTTTCCCTTAATCCTGAGACTGGCTTTCACACGCCTCTAAGCTCTGTCGTGTCATCCTCCCCCACTCCTAGCTCATTCGAGTTAGGTTCCTTCTTTGCTGCCTCATAGATTTTTTCCCTCTTCATGTTTTAGGTTTTAGGGTTTTCATTCCTGGTGCTTGTCCGACCTAGGGCATGCAAACTTCCCTCTCCCCTGGTCTCTCAAGACCTTCTGGTGGCTTCAATGTTGGCAGGGAAGTCCCTCCTTGTCGGGTCGGATTCCTAATGCAATAAAGATATACATTGGTGCTTCATTTGTGGTGTGTGAATTGTTGCTACCTATGCAAAATTATTGGATGTATGCTTGCATTATTCATTATTTTCAAAGAGCCTCTTGTTTATTGCATTTTGGATTTGCATTTCTTTAGTAGGAGTTTGCTATTGTTTGCCTTACCTTGTTGTGATGAATGAGTGGAAGAGATCATCTTTGGGTTTATCGATAAATCTGTCTTGTGGGTGCGCACATATTGGTGGCTTTACATTTTGATTAGTTTTGAATATTTTGCATGACTGAATGTACCTTCTCTCCAAAATGCTTGAATTCGTGAACTATTGTATTGTGACTTGGTCTGATTTATGCTTCGTGGGTTTGTTCCAAATCTCCCCATCATTCAATTTGCAAGGAAGAGTTTTCAGCGGTTTATGTCTATAGGATTTTATTTTAGTAACTCATTTTACTTCTCGTTACTCTATTCTCTCTTTAAATTCTAAAAATCCACATCTTGAAAATACAAAATTGCATTTTATTTACAACACCCATATTTGTTAAAATAGAAAATACCAAAAAAGAACTAAAGTGTTTTGCAGTTTGATGTCTTGAACGAACCAGCAAAGGTCTCCTCATGAACAATCACATTTATCTTCAACTGAGTAACCAAGCAGGTTGTGACCCGACCTCGGAGAACCTTGGAAATAACCTCATTATTCTTTTGAGAGAGGAAATTGAATCTCAAGATCCTAGCACGTTGGCTTGTGTCAAAACAACGCTCAACACAAGCAATCTCAAAATAGACACTCCACTAAACCTAGTTAACTCCAATTTCAAAATTGAAAGAAAATAATAATTATTAATTAAAAATATGCCTTTAATTGTGCAATTCACTGTGACTCTTTAAAATAGCTTGCATTTTGAATTCAAACTCTAATTTCAATAATTACAATGCACAAGTAATTAATTAAATAATATATTAAATAGATTAAATATTTAATGCACAATTTTCTCCATGCACTTAAACATTTAATTATTTAATGAAGCATAAAAGCTAAGATAAGTCTAATTTCAATTAAATATTTAATTAAGTTTAAATATTCAATATTTGAACTTTAATTAATTTTCTCAATTAAACATAGATATTTAATTAATTAAAATTAATTAACTACCCTATATTTAATAATTAATTTCAACAATAATCAAATCAACAAATAACATGATAATTTACACAATCTCAATACAATCAACTGAAATCAACCCAAATCAACTCAAATACACTCAAGGATAGGATCCATGAATTCACATCAACTTGATGAAATCAGGTAGGGTAGTCAAACTGATACTCGTCAAATACTTAGGACAATAGGCTTAGGGTAAGGTTTTTGGGTCTGTATATTAACTCCCCTCTTTACCATTAAGATGAATATATGGGCACGCTCACTTTTTCCAATTCAGGGAAGACGATGCCCTGTACCTACAAACCTAACATCAAAAGAACACACATGTACATCAATATAATGTCACAACAATGATAGGGATTGGTCAAATGTTTGGATCTCACAATGTAAGTAACTACGTCTCCATCCTCTACCACAAAAACATGTCAATAAGTACATCAATACATATGCTAACCATACACATGCAAGTATGGGGTAAGTAACATCATAATCTAAAATCAACATATAATATCACATCATCTATCTACACATATGATAAACACATAAACATCATGATACAGAATCACCAACCACTGAAATAATAATAGCTCACATGAAATGTAGCCTAAAAGAATCTTGCAAATCAACTGAAATAACAACCTAAAAGAGTACGACATCAAATACTGAAAGAAAACTATGGGTGGGTATCACAATAAGATAAATCTAGCTGCAATCTTCCACCCACTACTACTTCCCACTGTCTTGATAGAAGCATACCATAATGGGGTTTTTTTATCTACAACAGTTATATGTTGAAGACAATTATTCAATTGTGTATTGTCATTGATGTTACACATGTATATACACTTATGTAGTGATGTTACACAAATTTATACATTCATACCAAGCACAGTTGGTGAATGGAAAGATTTTTTGAGCTTTAACCGAGATCAATCGGGTATTGAAGATGTTCAGTGTTGACCGAGTCACTCAGGCAATTTAGTCATGGTCATGCATTAAAGAAACTAAGTGTTAATCGAGTTGATTATCCAGTGTCCGCTGACTAACAATGGTTTACATTCTATAATTAATTGGTTATATGAGGCCAACTTAATTATGATTTATTATTTATTTAGAAGTATATTCAAGTCGACTTGATAGGGATTATCATATATATGAAAGGTCAAGTTTGGATTGAATGGGAGTGAGAGTGTGTGAAAAGTTGAAGATAAGAAGAATTGTGGAATTCTATGATATGAAGAGTGGAGGAGAAATCAAATGGGATTTTGATTGAGTACAGAACACTTGAAGCTGCAATAGAATATTTTATCAGCAAGGATCTAGATATAATCAGAATAGAGATCTGAATCAACAAAGACATTTTCTTACACATACAGGTCAATTCATTGTTACTTTCTAACAATTGTAGCAATGATCTCAAAATCTCTTAACAGAGTAGACTTAACATTATTTTTGTAAATCCTCTCACAAGGTAGCATTTCTATGTTGAAGACCTCTAACAAGGCCACTCCTCATAGGGTGATTTAAATCCTCTAACAGGGTCACACCTAACAGTGTGTTTTGTAACCTTTAACAGGGTTTGCTCCTAACAGGGCTCACTTCAGAAGAGTGAAAAATAGTAACTAGTTACATTGGTGGTTTTTCCCATATTGGGCTTCCACGCTAAATCTTGGTGTCACCTATGTATATGTTATTTGTTTCATGCTTTATGTTTATGCACTTAATCACTAAAGTATAATTGCATTGGATATCATAAAGATTTCTTTGACACCCGAGTTACAGAATAATATATTAATTGACCGAGTAACAATGTTATATTGTTTAATACATCTAAGGGATAAAGGATTTGTTTTGGAGTAACTAATTCACCCCTCCCCTCTTATTTACTTATCTCATTTCCAACAATTTGTATCAGAGCTTCAAGTGCTTTCAGAGAAGGTTTCAAGGCCTAAGCTAAAGATCATATATGTCTTACAGAAGGGAGATCCCAAAGCTAAACAAAGATAACTTCCTAGCATGGAAAGAGATGATGAGGCTACATCTATCTACAATTGGAGATGCTAGTTTGCAATTTTTGGATAGAAAATATGTGGAACCAACAACAAATATGACTATGGAACAAATGATGGAACAAAAGCTTCATAACATAATCATGATTGATATAGCTTCTTCACTCAGCTACTCAGAATTTGATGAAGTCAAGGACTGCCCTACAACCTATGATATGTGGAAGAAATTATAGGACATTCATGGAGGAGATCCAAATGTAAAGAGATCCAAAGAAGAAATTCTCAGAGGACAATTTGACCAGATGAAAATGAAAGAAGGAGAAGACATTACAAATACAGTGAAAGAATCAAGAAGATTATGAGTGCCATCAGATCTGCAGGAGGAATAATTGAAGATACAACAGTAGTCAGCAAGGTATTAAGAACTTCACTTCCTATCTATGCTATTAGTGTTTCAACTATTCAAGAGATGAGGTGCAATATGGATATAACCCTAGATACATTAGTTGGAAGGATTGCAACTTTTGAGTTGGACAACTTTGACAATTATTCTCCTAGCTCTATCAATCTTGAGTTTGCATTCAAAGCTAAATTAAACCTTGGTAAGAAGGATGGATACTCATAAGGAAAGCAGATTGAAAGTGATAGTGATGATGAATCTGATGATGAAGATCTAGATATCATTCAAGCATTACTTGCAAGGAGAGCTGCCAAAGGAAAATACAAAGGTAAAATGACATTGATTTGTTTTTCATGCAATGAGGTTGGTCACATTGCTGCCAAGTGTATGAACAAAGAAGACAAAGATGAGAAAAAGTTTAAAAAGTACAAAGGAAAGAAAGATTTCAAGAACTACAAGAGCTAAAAGGACAAAGGTAAGAAGTCTTGTTATATTGTTAAGGATTCTAATAGTGATGAAGAAGAAGATGAAATGATTTATATTTCTATTAAGGATGAGCCAAATGAAGAAGATGAAAAGACAACACTTTTCTCAAATATCAGTAAAAATGACACATGGATAATTGATAGTAGTTGTTCTCATCACATGACTGGTGAAAAGAAAAAATTTGAACATCTTGAGCACTATGATGGTGGGAGTGTTAGTTTTGTGAATGATGAACCTTGCTATGTGAAAGGAAAAGGTTGCATTACTCTGATAGAAGGAATCAAATGTGATAATTCTTATTGGGTTGAAGGGATACGGATAAATCTAATCAATGTAGCATAGTTGAACATCATTGGCTTCAAGGTAGAATTCATGAATGGTAAGGCCAAGCTCCTGGATGATAAAGGGAACCTATTTGGAACTAGTAGGAAAACAAAAGGTAATCTATTCTATCTCGATCTCACTGAAAGTTCATGATTCATTGCACAAGTAGAAGAAAGTTGGATATGGCATAAAAGGTTGTGTCATGTAATTTTTGATAATCTGGTAAACACAAGGAAGAACAAG
The DNA here is from genome assembly GCA_018584345.1 of Thuja plicata. Taxonomy (NCBI): domain Eukaryota; kingdom Viridiplantae; phylum Streptophyta; class Pinopsida; order Cupressales; family Cupressaceae; genus Thuja; species Thuja plicata. Next base: position 339,063 of record MU220035.1, on the reverse strand, counting down.
AGAGTTGGATGTGTTCCTATTTTGAAGAAACCCGAGTTAGAAATATGCAAACAATCTTAAATCGGAAAGATGAGAAAGACAAGTTTCAAGAGCAAGAATTACAATACTGATGAAATCTTGGAATTGGTACATACTGACCTTTGTGGACCAATTGGAACAACAAGCTATACTGTAGAAAAGTATTTTATTTTATTCATTGATGATCATTCCAGAATGATGACTGTCATGTTTCTTAGAGGAAAATCATAAGCTTTTCAAAAATTCAAATGGTATATTGCAAGAGTTGAAAAGGAAACAGGAAAGAAACTAAAATGTCTAAGATCTGACAGAGGAGGAGAATTCATTTCTAATGAGTTCAATGAATTCTGTAATGAAGGAGGAATCAAAAGACATGTATCTGCCCCTAGTACACCACAACACAATGGAATAGCAGAAAGAAGAAACAAATCCATTATGGGTTAGGCCAAAACCCTAATGATTGAAAAGAATGTTGCTGCCAAATACTAGGAGGCCATCAGCACTATAGTGTTCACCTTGAACCAAGTTCAACTAAAGAAAGGTAGTAACCAGACACCTTTTGAATTATGGTATGGCTATAAACCCAATGTTTATTATTTCAAAGGATTTGGAAGTAAATGTTACATCTTGAAGGAAGCAAGAAATTGAAAACTCATTGCAAAAAGTGATGAAGGAATATTCCTAGGATACTCATGTAAAAGAAAAGCATACAAATGTATGAATCTTACTACTCATAAAGTAATAGAAAGTGTACATGTCAAGATTGATGAGTTTGCAAAATAATGTAAAGAGAAGAGTAGTAAAGAGCGTGAAGAATACATGAACTTTGTGTATCATGAAACTGATACTGTGCCTATGACTCAAGTAGTGGTGATTGGATAGAAAAATAGTCAACCACTGAATATACTAGCACAAACTGTACAACCTGAGTTGCTAACTATGCAACATGAGCTACTAGTAGAAGAGACTGAGTCAAAGAAAAAGGGAATCCAGTCTCAGACATAGGGACCTGAGTCACAGATAGAGGAACCTGAGTCGCAGATAGTGGAACCCGATCATTAGATAGAAGAACATGAAAGAATGTTTGAGAATGATAGACCTAGTGGATCAAGTCCTGAATCAAGACTAGAGGATCCAGTACTTTCCAAGTATGTTAGAAGGCATCATGCACCTGATAAAATAATTGGAGATTACACATAAGGTGTAATGACAAGGAACAAAATCAAAGGTACATGTTTACTAAGTGAATTTGAACCTAGAAATGTTAAAGATGCATTGAATGATGAAAGTTGGATAGATGCAATGAATGAAGAAATTGAGCAGATTGAGAAGAAACAAACTTGGACTCTTGTGCCTAGGCCAAAGGATAAGAATGTGAGTGGAACCAAGTGGATTTTTAGAAATAAGATGAATGAAAATGGTGAAGTTTATAGAAACAAGGCCAGACTAGTTTGTAAAGGATATGCTCAAGAAGAGGGTATTGATTATGGAGAAATTTTTTCTCTTATTGCAAGACTTGAAGGAGTCAGAAATCTTTTGGCATATGCTGCACATAAAGAATACAAAGTATATCAAATGGATGTGAAATTTTGATTTTTGAATGGAATCCTAGAAGAAGTCTACATTGAGAAACCTGAAGGATTTGTTAATCCTAGCAGAAGGAGTATGGTTTGAAAGCTACATAAAGCATTGTATGGAATGAAGCAAGCGCCCAAAGCCTGATATGAAAGACTGTATGGTTACCTAGTAAATATTGGATTTCAGAGAACTAATGATAATAGTAGCTTGTATATCAAAGAAGGACCACAAAACAAAATATTGTTAGCAAAGATATTTGTTGATGACATATTATTCACTGGATATGATGACTTATGAAAAGAATTCTCTATAGCTATGAGTAAAGAGTTTGAGATGTCTATGTTTGGTGAGATCAAATTCTTTGTTGGATTAAAAGTTCATAAAATGAAGGACGGTATCTACATTACTCATAAAATGAAGGATGGTATCTACATTACTCAATCAAAATATATCAAGGAGATACTCAAGAAATTTGGAATGGAAAATTCCAAACCTGTTGGAACACCCATGCGTACTAGACAAAAAGTGTCTAAGGATGATGATTCAAAGGAGGTAGATCAAACCAACTACAGATCCATGATTAGAAAATTGCAATATGTTGTTCACACGAGACCTGATATTGCATTAGCAATTGGTATTGTTGCAATATTTTCAGCTAATCCTAGACACAATCACCTAATGGCAATCAAAAGAATTTTGAGATATCTAAAGGATAATGAAGACTATGGTTTATGGTATAAGAAAGGTGGGAACTTTTATTTGAAGACATTCATTGATGCTAATTGGGATACAAGTGTTGATGATAGGAAAATCACTAGGGGTGGAGCTTTCTTTCTTGGAAAGAGGTTAGTATCTTGGACTAGCAAGAAACAAAATAGTATCTCTCAGTCTACAACAGAGGCAGAATATGTTGCTGTAGTAGTGAACTATTCAAACATCATATGGTTCTATCATATGTTGTCAGGAATGAAGGAAGAAGTAAAAGAACCAATCATTATCTACCGTGACAACACCAGTGCCATTAACATTTCAAAGAATCTTGTGTTGCACACCAAAACCAAGCATATAGCAATAAAGTATCATTTCTTGAGGGAATTGGTATAGACTAAACAAGTAAGGTTGGAATATGTGAGTACTAAAGAACAAGTTGCATACATATTCACCAAACCTTTACCTAAGGATGCATTTTTGTATCTTAGAGGAAAGCTAGGGGTGCTTCCCCTAACTGAAACTCACTAAAATATAGTTTAGTGATGCATCAACCTGAGCCAGGGTGAAGATCTATCATTTGATGTAGGTACATTAGAGCCCATTGCAGATGAATTAGTACATTCAGGTACATTACAACTTCAAAGAGAAATAGTATTGACTATTGGTATTGATATTTAGTATTTGTGGAGATGGATTCTTTGGAATCTTTTGTCAAAGAGGGAGAGTTTGATATAATACAAAAGAAATTAATCAAGAGATAGAGTTTGATGTCAGAGGGAGAAATTAATCAAGAGACAAAGTTTGATGAAAGAGGGACTTTTTGGATGAGAATCAAAATGAAGCTAAAGACATTAAGAAATTTTTTTGTTTCTCTAGAATTCTTTGTATTATGACATGTTGTGTTTCCATCAATGCCAAAAAGGGATATTTTTGAAGACAATTATTCAATTGTGTATTGTCATTGATGTCACACATGTATATACACTTATGTAGTGATGTTACACAAATGTCTACATTCAGACCAAGCAAAGTTGGTGAATGGAAAGAGTTTTTTAGTGTTAACCGAGATCAGTCGGGTATTGAAGATATTAAGCGTTGACTAAGTCACTCAGGAAATTCAGTCATGTTTGGGCATTAAAGAAACTCAGTGTTAACCAAGTTGATGATTCAGTGTTAGCCGACTAGTAGTGGTTTACATTCTATAATTAATTAGTTATATGAGGCCAACTGAATTGTGATTTACTAATTATTTAGAAGTATATTCAAGCTGACTTGACAGGGCTTATCATATATATGAAAGGTAAAGTTTGGATTGAATGGGAGTGAGAGTGTGTGAAAAGTTGAAGATAAGAAGAAGTGTGGAATTCTGTGATATGAAGAGTGAAGGCAAAATAAGATGGGATTATGATTGTGTACAGAAGACTCAGAGCTGCAATAGAATATTTGGTCAGCAAGGATCCAGTTATAATCAGAACAGAGATATGAATCAGCAAAGACAATTTCTTAGACATATAGGTCAATTCATTGTTACTTTCTAACAATTGTAGCAATGATCTCAAAATCTCTTAGGAGAGTAGACTTAATAGTCTTTTTGTAAATCCTCTCACAAGGTAGCATTTCTATGTTGAAGTGTTGAAGACCTCTAACAAGGCCATTCCTCGCAAGGTGATTTAAATCCTCTAATAGGGTCACACCTAACAGTGTGTTTTGTAACCTTTAATAGGGTTGACTCCTAACATGGCTCACTTCAGAAGAGTGAAAAATAGTAACTAGTTACATTGGTGGTTTTTTGCATATTGGGTTTCCACGTTAAATCTTGGTGTCACCTATGTATATTTTTTTTATTTCATTCTTTATGTTTCTGCACTTAATCAATAGAGTATAATTGCATTGGACATCATAAAAATTGCTTTGACACCCGAGTTACAGAAGAACATCTTAATTGAATGAGTAAAAGTGTTATGTTGTTTAATAAATCTAAGGGAGAAAGGATTTGTTTTGGAGTAAGTGATCCACCCCTCCCTTCATAGTTACTTACCTCATTTCCAATACTATGTCCATTCTGTAGGTGGCTTCACGGAAAGAAACAATCTTGACCTCAATGTCTTTTATTGTTCTTATCACAGGAATCTCACTGTTATCAATTTCATAGCAAATTCCAGCAGAAGTAGTGACTTCAAGGCCTAGTTCCTTCATAACATTATGTGACATTACATTGGTTGCAACCCCATAATCTATCATACAATTCTTAACTAATAAATTATTTATCATCAGAGTTACATAAAATGGATCAACTGATAATGGTTCTTGGGTAATAACATTACCAATGCAAATATTAGAGATTTCTTTACCCTTTTCTAATCCTTGTACTTGTTTTTGTTTTTCCTTGACTGATGGGACTTCCCTTTTATCATTCTTTAATGTCAATGAACATTCTTGTTTATTTTTCATAGGGGTATCATCTATCACTTTTAATAGTGCAAGTGAAGCTTCTTTATGCTCTTTTATTTTCAACATCTCCATGAGTGGGACATAAACTTTCATTTGGGTAAGAGCATGCTTCATGTAAAACATAGGTAATTCAGAAGAGACATCACCTATCTTTCTATTTTTCTTTTCTTTATCAATAACAATTGGTTTTTCTTTCTCCTTCTAATTGGAATAATTGTCTTCTTGTTCTATAGGTTTTTTTCCTTTGTTATCCTTGTGATGGGATTATGCAACATCATGTGTGATTCCCTCTTTAATAAGAATAGAGGTAGGTTTTCCTTTTTTAGGTTCAACTATTCTATTTCTTAAGTTATATACACTCCTTGCTTGATTAATTTCTACTATGGCCAAGGATCTCTTTTCCTCATCATCTGGTAGTCTAAAATGAGGGTGTTTCTTCTCATCACCCACTACATTGATAGTTCTTTGAGATATCATACTAGACTTATTATTAGAATCAAAAACATTTTGGGGCTGGTGTTCTAAGTATTTGTCCTGTTTGATGCTTACATCTTCAAAAGGTTACCTTCTTTAAAAAACCAGGGATAAATTTTTTTAACAATAAACATGTTCATCGTAGGCCTTCTTGTTCATGCCCTGACTACTCATCTTCATCACCCATTTGGTCAGCTATGGCTTGAGCTACTACACACTGATAAGGGGAATGAGGCATGTTGCAAGAAGTACACCAAGGAGTATCTTCTACATAATTTGTGCTATTTCTCTTTAATGGACCAGGGGTTTCCTTGGAATTTTGGTTCTCTTGGTTCTCATGGATTTTTTTACCATTGTTCCAATTAGTTTTGTATGGGAAATCCCTCAAATTAGGCTGTTTATCAAATATTTGATATTGGTATATATTTTCATGATAGTCTCTATCATTTTTATCCATCTTAGCAGTGAGATCTTTTATTGCACTTACCAATTTATTAACAATGTCATTTTCCTTGACGGTTTTTCTTTCTTGTCCCTTTTCTCTCCAAATTTTACTATCATCACTCTTTCCCATTTTTCCTAATGCCCGCCTATTACTTTCAATATCAATAGCTACTTTATAGGCATCCCTTAGGGTACATGGGTTTTTGTCCCTAAGTAAGTAAGACATCTTACCATCAACAACATTAAAGTAAGTAGTTAGGCATACTTCTTCATCCAACCTCAGTACTTGGAACAATTTGTTCATGACTTTCTGAAACCTATTGTTAAAATCTGCCATGCTCTCATTTGGGAACTTCTAAATTTTATTAAATTCATTTAACATGTACCTAGAGTTCACATGCTCTCTATCTTGTTCCCTAAAAGCCTTTACAAATTCATCCTAGGATGCTATGCTATTATTAGGTAGATTTTTAAACCAATATTTAGAATCTTAAATTAAATATTAAACAAAAAGATTCATGATAACATGTTCATTTTCTATTTCAAAATAAGTTATATTATCAGTAAAATCTTTCAAGTGTTCTTCAGAAGTAAAAACATTATTTCCTGTAAACTTAGGGATCTTGTCTCTTACCTCATTCTGGATAATATTAGGATGACCAGGAATGCCAGCAAATAAAAGAGCTTTATGTCTGTCTAGATGAATAGGTATTCTTTGGAGATTTCCTAAAGCATTGTTTCCACTTGGTCCAATTGTACCTCCTTGATTTTGGGTTTGCTGAGGGCCACCTTGTTTCAGACTAGAACTTTGAGTTTTTGGACTAGTAGCAAACTTTTGAGCAGCTAGGCCAACTCCATCTTGTGCATTTTGTTGTTTTTTTCTAGTATTAAGAGGCATAGAACTACTTGCAGTAGTATTAGCATTGGCATGCAAGAATACTATTCTCATTTTCATGTTAGCAGCAATAGCCTCTAGTTCTAACTTTTCTAGCTATCTGGCTAGATCTTCCTTGGCTTTTCTTTCTTGCTCAATTTCTATGTGATCTTGGGAAATTCATGCAGTGGTAACTTTGTTTTGATTAGGCTCATTTATGCTTATTCTATTAGTATTTTTCCTACCTTTGTCAAATATACCTTTATTTCTTGTATTAAGCTTTGCATTTTGCTCAACCTCATGAGGGTGCAGTTGCCTAATAACATGTTCTTCTTTTGTAAACTCATCCTTAAAACTTAATTTATTGTCATTTTTACTTGGAACTTTCTGTCTTAAGGCTTCAAAATCATCAAACAAGTCCATGCTTAGGCCCTTAGCTTCATTTAAAATTTTAGCCTTAAGTTCATTTCTTCATGTTTCTGCCAAGAGTTCTTCCCTCTCAGTTAACAAGTCATAGAGTTCATTTTCACACCTCTTTCTGGCTTGAGGAATTTCTAATTATTTCTCTTTCTTTTTCCTTCTCAGAGCTAATACTTCCTCTCTTAATTTTTTAGAATCATAGGATGTTGTTTCAGTAGTTGATGTTTCCCCTAGTTTCTGAAGAGTTTCTTATGCAAGGAAGAATCTTGCATCTGTCATTTCTCCCTCTTTGAAAGGGTCCAAAGCTACATCATCCTTATAAAGACTTACTGGCTTTTCTTGTTCTAAACTTTTAGATGAGGATGACCTTGTCTCAGGGATAGGGGTCTTTATTAGATACCTTTTGAGCTTCTTGGGGAGTCTTGACTTGGTTCACCCTTCTTGGACCATTGTTTCTTTCTAGGGGTAGGGAGCTCTTCTCCAATATACTTTTCAATATTAGCTCTAAAAGAGGACCTAGTATTTCTTTGCCTACTCATTTTTAAAATTAGGCAAGACTATTAAATTTTTCACTATGCAAACTGGTATACATAGAGTTAGAGTCACCACCCACAACTTATGTGGGGATAATAAGCTGAAATTTTCAAAAATTAGAGCAATAAAAGAATTAGTCACTTTTATACTTTAGAAACTTATTGCTGAAGCCCACTTCTCATAGATAATTCAAACAAACTCAGAAGTGGATCAAAAGTAATTGAAAGGATGTTTTATTAGAAAATCCAGGGCAGCCTAAATTATGTTTTCTCAAACTAATCCCCAGTAGAGTCGCCAATTTGTTAGCACTTTTTCATGTAGAATCACAATATAGCTTATCAAGCTTGACTCTCAGATTCCCAATTCTTAATTCATGCAGGGAAAATGCTAATTAACAAGGATGTGATCCTTCTACACTTTGAGCTCTACAAATTCAGGTGGGTGTACTTTCAAGAGGTTACTAAATCTTGGTATCTTTAATAGTGGATTAGGGATTTCACTGACTGGCTAATTATCTTTCAATGTATCAATTGATAAAACACCTTGCAGATGACAATAATTAACTTAATACAGAGCTTTACAAGCCAAATTATGATCTTAACCATAAAAAATATCAATGAGATAAGGATTCTCATCATTATTCCTTTTAGAGTTCTTTAACTCAGGAGGGTTAACCTAGTGATTCATTCTTTAAGGAATAAATAAACTAAACTGTATTCTCTTATACAATTACTTAAACATATATATTATTTGTAACTGAAAAATAAATTATTGATTGCTTTAATATTTGATGATGATTAACTGCTTGCCAACCCCCAAACAAGTGCCCTATTCTTTGGCAAAGAGTCAAATAAAATGTAAATCCACAACAAACTAATTAATGAAAATACAACATACAGTTCAAATATAATTCCTTACAGACTACCTTCTCATTCCCACACCTCTGTATCAGATCCTCACACTACTATATATCCCTCTAAAATTATTCATAAGACTTAATCTCTCCTTGAAAGAAATTCATAAGCAATATCACATTTACCTTATAACTAATATGTTCAAGATGCCTTACAAATTAAACATACAAGAGCATAAAAAAAAATATAAATAGACAAAAATGATTGGAATAGGAAACTGCACTGTATTTTATTAATATGATGTTGTTTCAATACATTCAAAGACTAAACACTTAAAAACTCAAACAAAAAGAGAAGTCCACCTTGCAGTAATATTTTCAACATCCTTACAAATATGTTCTATCTTTCTATTTATAGAGTCTTAGCCATCTTAGAATCATTAAAGACTAAGGATGCAACAAGCTTTAGATGGATATACCTAACCCTAAAAGTAAGACAAATATTACATTTAGACCTTCAAGCGATGGAAGGACAAAATAAGGAAAAGATAAAATCTGATTTCCAAATTTCTGAGAGCTAGCACCTATGTCTGTATATGTTATGTATAACTTCTTTTAGTTTTTGATAGATCTAGTGACCTCCATTTCAAGCTAACTTACACTAGTCATTTTGAATAATTATCCTCCCTGTGCTCAGAGATCAGGTGCCAGGTGTCCCTTCATTCCTTGTCCAATATGTCTAAGTCAACTATTGGAGGCTTCTTTTTCTTGGGCTTGGTGAGAACATCCCATGCTGTAACTTCTGCCTTTATAGGCCAATTAAAGCTCTGAATGCTTTGTAATTGTGCTTTTGTCTTTCTCATCTGGCATCTGTAATACTCTTTACATTTGTAACAAACTTATTAAAGTCTATTTCAGCTTTGAAGGCCTCATCTAATGTCTTATTATACCTCTCCATATCCAATTCTTCGCTATTTGAAATAAATGCCTCTTTATTAGGTAGTAAGGTGTCAAATTCACCTCTCCATACTTCTAATGCATTGATCTGATCATCTTCTCCCTTTACTGGAGGAATAAATATATTGTATCCTAAGTCAAACATGTTGATTCTAGCCTCAATCTGATTTTCCTTGCCCTTGAAGAAAGACAAGTCAACCCCCATCTTCTCAATTTCCTCGCCTACTTGACACACAATCTTAGGTAGATCTGCCCTAAGTGGTTGTAGGGCTACTAACCTCTCAAATTTTTTTTTCCTTGCTAACCAAGTTCCAAAATAAGGTTCTAAAATTGAAACGTAATTATTTACCTCTATTCCCAAGCCAGACAATTTGTTGTAAGCAGTGTATACTAAATCAACTTTTTTCTTTAGGACATATCCTTTGTTGGAAGATATTTTCCAAGGCTTCCAAGGCCACTTTATTTTGATCACTATCCTTTTGCTCTATCTCCTTTGAAATATCCCCTGCATCCTCAGTTTGAACTAGTGCATCCACAACTTGTTTTGGTGAAGCATGAATAGCCTCAGGGATTTCTTGCATTTTATGATTTAGTTCATCCACCAGCTTCTCCAATGCATTGATCTTAATCAAGCCCAGTTCTCTATCCTTCACTATAACACTTGCCTCATCAAATAATTTTTATATCTTTTGAATATCTGTTCATCTTTAGCTTCATTTAGATGAGAAAAATGAGTAAGGGCCTGTGATATTTTCAAAACTCTAGTGTTATGGATAGACCATATGATCTTATCCCCATCCATTTTTTCTTGTACATTAATAAGTGATGGATTTTGTGTCTTGGGAGCCAGATCCCACATGGATAAAGTCTTGGATTGTGGATTTTATCCACATCCCCTAATAATTTCTCCCACCTATGTCTCTGAAGACAATTTTATATCAGGCTGCCTTCTTATCTAGTCAATGATAAATGTTGATGTAAGATCACATCCCTCCACTAGTAGCATCCCACTAGATTTAACTAAATTTATAGCTTCTTCTGGTGTCATGGTTTCTATCTCAAGATCATATTCTTGTAGATGTTTTAAGGCTTCACTGGGCACTGATTCACCTCCTACTAATTGCAACTGTGACCCAACTTATTGTTGCTTTTCCCAGATCAATAGTTTCTTGAATTATTTGATTTTTATGAAATTTTCATCACTCAAGAGTTTCTCTTGATGAATCTCTCTTTCATCCTAACACAATAAAAGAGGTATTTCAACTTGTTCTTCTGTATCTTCTCTTTTCTTCTTTCCTTCCCTTATCAATTTATAAGCTGATGGTCATAATATCTTGTACAAGTAATTAGGGAACTAATCTTATCCTTTTTTTCTTCTTCTTCTTCTTAACATTAGAAGGCTCCCCTTTCTTCCACCTTTTTCTTCTTCTTAGGATTCTCATCAATCACCTCAGCCTCATGTTATTGAGTTAAATCCATTATTACATTCTCCTCTATTTGAGATGGTTGGTCCATTGGAGGAGGACTATGCGCTGAATAGATGATGTCTCTATACTCAGATGAAGAGTTCATTTTAGGACCTATTTCAATGTCCTCTATTAATTCCTCAAGCTGGTTACACAATGTACCATAAGATTCTATCATCTTATCAAGTCTTTGCAAGTAAGGCACTTCTGGGAAGTAACCCTCAAAAGGGATCCCTTTCTTCTTGAGTTGTTTTTCTAGATACATAAGTTCTTGGAACTTATCTGCCCTTCTTGCAAATTCATCATATTCTAATATGTTCCTTATGAGGTCCTCCTCTACACAATGCTCATGTTCTTTGGTATTTGGAATGGTTGGTGTCAATAGTTTCTTTGCACTTTTAATGAAACCCTTTGTGTCAACATACCTGTACAAAGCTACATTCATTCTGAAATGAACCAACCATCTATTCACTGAGTCCAATACCCTCTTGCCAATTGTGAAGTTATAAAATTTAAATTGGCAGGGTGTAAAGGTACCTTTTCTATGTGGAGCCAGATGCTCCTTATCAGTCATCATCAATTGCCAGATGAACTCCATAGAAGCTATCCTTGGTGGCACAGGATATGGAAATATATGTGGTGACTAGGTGCAACCATAAACCCTTATCAAAGTAAATCTTTACTATAATAGAAATCTCCCCAGTTGTGGTCTCCTGTCCACTTGTCCACAAATTGGCAAGGCCTGAGAAGCTACAAGACCTTGATTGGAAATCTTGTCATGTTTACTCCTAAACAACTTTTAATTGGATACACCATTTAATTCTGGAATGCACAAAATTCATTCTCCCTTGATGTGTAATTCCAAACCCTCAACCAAAGTTGTATAGGGTTGGATTGGATTTGGAAGAATCTCCTAGGTCTCAAATTTTGAAAGTCCATGATATTGAAATTGTAAAACAAAAACAAATGCATCAAAAGATAGTACTGCAAGAATTTAGGGCTAGGTTCCTTTTTCTGAATGTCTATGAACCCTTGATGCATTTGGTCAATAACATACTAGATATAGTCATAATTTGTGCTAACATGTGGACTCTAAAGATCCAAAACAATGATCAGAATATCTAAAGATATCCTGTCACTCCCCTCATGAACTCCCAAATCTCTACATAGTCCATAGGAAATGTATTTCATATAAAAGGATAAATCCTTGTAGAAATAGGGTGCAGTGGAATTTGGTATGGCCGCTATATAATTTCTAGTATTTTTGGGGACATGACCTTGAATTAACTTAGCCACCATGGTAGCTTCCCTAGTATACCTAGTTGTTAATGCTTTTAGGTCTATCTCTGTAGTGAAGGGGTTGTCAATGTTGAAATTTTTTATAAAAGATGCCCTATCTAGAGTAACTAGGGTTGTTCCATCCCCCTTCTTGATGGTCTTAGAGAGGGGATCATATCTATTGGCCAATTAAAGAAACAAATCAGCATCTAAAAAGATGTCTAGCACTATTAATTTGGCTAACCATGATGTCCATGGGTTTGAAATGAGAACAAGACCATCACTATTTTTATGAAAGTAATTAAAAAGATGATATTTAGAAGCATCAAGAGTCTTAGCATCTCTACAAAATTCCCTTTTCCTTTCTGATCATCTTCGGTGTCTCCACTCTTTTCAATGGTTGAAGCCACACTTGCTACTCGACTCATCTTTTCTTGTCTTATATGAACAATGCTAATCAAATTCTTGTTTCTTCAACAATGCAACCCATATAACGTTGTTCTTCTAAAAACACTAACACTCATGAAATCTTTATCTCTTTATTCTGAAAGCTTTGGTACACTAAAATGAGAAACAACAACTCTTATTTATTCCTGAAAAATCAATGTACTAGTCTATTCGATATCATGAATTTTTTATTCAGTCATTTCTGCCATTACTCTACATGCTCTAAAATAAATTTCTCCTAGCCGTGGAACTTTGAATTGATAGATATTTTGAACTTAAAAATCCACTTGGATAGATCATAAGTACTTTTTCTCAATATTAAACCCCTATTATAAGTGACCAAGCCTTAAAACTTGATTGTGATTGGCTAGTTTTCTCAACCTTTTACAACTCAGCAAATATTTAGACACTCTGTCAGAATCCTCTTCCTTTAATTAGATAGAGACTGTACATCATGGTATGATATAAAACCCTTATAACTTTACCTCACTTTTACTCTAGTTTTCTTTGGCGACCACGTGACTATTCTATCTCCTTTTCATTGAGAGTTAGCCTTAACTCTAGTTTTATCATGAGATTTAACACACACCATGCACTTTGGAATCTATCAATGGTTCAGATCTTTCATATTAATAGTTCTTTCAACTTTACTTTACCATCTTTCTTTTAGATATTACGCAAATGAAGAAACTTGAAGTCGCTGAACCTTTTGGCTTACCATGAGTTTGGTTAGAGACTACACGACCATTGTTAGATCCTTTTTAATCTAATATTTCATGTGAAATCTCTCAAGCTTTATCCTTAACTGTAGTTTGTCATGAGACTTTGCGACAATACATTATATCTAAGTCACCAAACAAGTTACTTAACAACGGGTTTATTTTGAGACTTTACGCAAGCTGTAGATCTCTGGGATGACTTAAACATGTGTCAACATCTGAATCATTACCTCTGAGTTGCTAGAAAATATGTGAATTTTTGACTTCTATCAGTGACTTAATACTAACCATTAGATCTTTTCTCATCTACGGTTTAGATTTTCCCGCTGCAAACTACACTGAGCCTTGACTTAATCTTTGCTAACCATAATTCATATGGAGACTTAACAACTAAATGAATCTCCTTGTCACTAAATAAATCATCTAACTCAAGGTTTATTATGAGATTAAACGTCTGCCTTTAGATCTTTCCTTAATCTAATGGTAGTCATTGAATCTAAAAACTTTTACTTAACCCTTGTTTCCTTCTGAGATCTCGCGACAGAATAAAAATCAAACCAAGCTTTTAACTCTTATTTGTTTGTGAGACTTCGCGACTAAAGAAACTCAAAGTCTCCAGACAATTTCTTAACTCTGGGGTTTTATTGGAGACTGCATGTGAACCATAGGATTTTAATCTGATCAACGACCCATGTCTAATCTCTTAATCCTTTAAAGTATATTCCTTTTCTTCTAAGATAATGCGACCAACACTCTATGCTGAGTCTCTTAAACCAAAGGAATATTTGGTCATGTTATAAGAGATAAAGAGACTAACTAAATGTTATAAAAAGACACATGACTTAAGTGACTCAAAATTTCTGAAAAAGGTAACATCAAATTAGAAACCGATTATGAAGAACTAGGGTTTTTACTTAGACAAGGATAAAATTGACCTAGAACCTAGGGTTTTACACATTTTATTGATTTTATCACTTGGAGAACCATAGTTGTAGGGAAAATTTGGTAACACTTTGGATAGGAATTGATATTTTATGCAAGACCATCACTAGGAACCCAAAAGTTTTATAGAAATATTTCAAAACTAGAAATATAGCTAACAAGGCCCTAGCCTTTACAAAATTATCATCTGACAGAAATTAATCACTAACCTATTTTTTTATGGGGTCTAGCTCCTCCCCAGAAAATTTTGCAAATGTTAAGTCCATCTTTACATATTTGGGGGCCTCTGGCATCTCCTCTTGCATTTCCTGTGGTGTCACAAATATTTTCCCTACACTTCCCATCTGTAGCAATTGTTCAGCTACCGATTGTTCATCCATTTGTAAAGGATATTGGGAAGGGGAGTAAAGGTTCTCTAATTGTTTTCCTTCTTCCTATGTTATTTTCATTTTGGGGAATGGAAATGATTGTGAATCTATCTCTATTGTTCTTTTACCTCTTGAGGTGGAAGCTTCCTCTCCTCTTGGAAACACCATGTTGTATCCTTTTTTCTTTTGCAGGACATACTAGCCTAGTGGAATACTTCTAGCAGGCATAGATCTGCTTAAAATTACCTTGGCCTTTTTTGGTTCTTCCTTCATGACCATTTCCTTCTTCTAGTTCAGAGCTTGCATGATATCTTCAAACATTGTCATCAACGATTCTATTTTGTTTTCCCACAGAATGGATTATTTTAAGGGATCATATCCTCTATCAAAATGATGAACAAGATCCAAGGTATTCTTGTAAACCAATCACTTTTCCTTCTTGATTTATTGTTCCTGCAAATTAAATTCATTCCTAATGATGTCCTCAGGAAAATTGAATTGGTGGTTGAATGCCAAAAACCTTGTCCTTTTTCTAAACATGTCTTTAATAAATCCCTCAGGGTCATCACATCTTATCATTGAGGTTGTCAGATGATAAGGTTCAATATATTTATTCAAATTCTTCCAACCTCCTTTTGTGATAATAAATTGGTGTATACTTTTAATAGTAGGAAAGATGGTGCCCTTTCCTTTTCCTGAAAATTCCTCCTCTTGTAGTCCACCAATCTGTGTGATTATCTCTACAATTCCCACTTTAAGAGGGACTTGATATGGAAGTATATTTGAGACACCTCTAAAACCATAGACTTTGAACACTGTTGAAACAGGGTATAAAATGACATTACCCCAATTATGCACAATCTTAATAGTTTGGTCATATTTCTTTGGCCTTAAAAGATTTAATAATCCTTTAGGGATCCTATTATTTTCAATGAATAGTAAGGCTCTGAGCCTAGAAGCAAAACATCTATCAAATTTGATGTAGTTTTTATCTTTCCTATCCCATGATAAATCTGCACTCCACAGTTGGAAATGCATCTCTTCATCATCCTTGAATTTCATCAACTCCATCTCCTTTTCAAAGTTATTAGCACCCTTAAACAAGATCATGTGCATCAACATTAAATACCAACCAAATGGTTTAACTACCTTTGCATTCGTAATGCCTATCGAACCATGGTGAATCCGATCAACAACATAAGAAGCAAAGTCAAAAATAATGGCTAGATGTGGATGGAGAATCTGCACCATCATGAGCGTATAATGAATAGGCATTTCTTTTTCTTCATCATCCCCATAAATTTAACTTAGGGTACGGTATATACCTCTAGCCTTTGGAGTGAAATAATCCAACTTGAATGGTTCTAGTGTACTAGGTGTTAGTAATAATTGAGAGGGCGGGGAGTGAATCAGTGGCCTAAAAAATATTCCAATAATCAACCCAAAAACTTAGTACCACAATATTAAGCCTCTAGTTATCTTTAGTCCTATAAGTTGAATGCCACAAAATACTATTATAAAATTACTACTGTTCGGAATGATTTGTTAAACCTTCTGCTGTATGTTTACCGAATATCAGTCTGTTAATTTATTGAAAGATAGTAAATTATCTAGAGTATACCAATCAATCCAATTAAGTTATGTGTAATGCAAAACACTAAAGTAATGAATCATAAACACATTGACACATGGATTTTTTATGTGGAAACCCTGTTAAGGGAAAACCCACTTGGGACTAGTAATCCAAAATTTTCACTCTTCTAAAGTGAGGTTTGTGAAGAGCCAACCCTGTTAAAGGTTACAAACACAGTGCTAGGTGTGACCTATTAGGAATAGTCCCAAGAGATAACTAAGAGGGGGGGGGGGTGAATCAGTTATCTACTAGTTTTAATTCTTTTCCCAATTAAGTACAGAATAACATTAAGTATAAATACAACAAGATAGCATAGAATAGAACACCACAATTTTGGTTACGGGGAAACCAAAATAGGTAAAAACCTTGGTGGGAATTAGCACCCACAAAGAACTGCACTAGAGTATAATGATCCCTATTAGAAGATCTTACAACCCTATTAGGAGTTGATCTTTACAATGCAAAAAGTACAGTGACTTGGTTAAGGGTCAGACCCTGTTAGGAGTCTTTTACAAATAACCCTATTAGGGGTGAGGACACACTATCGAAGAGCACACTGCTAAAATGATGAAGGTTGCAACCTTGTGCAATAAAGATATACACTATATCTGATAATGAACTGTTTGAGTAGACCTGCTGTCTTGATCAGTTCTAGTGAATTATATGCACTCTCTTCTTCTTCACATAGATCTTCAACTGATGAATGATATGACTTTACTATCCCAAAACAACTAGCATCCTGCTCTGTTCTTTTCTACTATCTATTTCTTTCATTCACACTTGGTGATCACAAATGAACTGCTATATGTATCTTCTTCAAAAGATATGATCGTGTCAGTTGTAGGAATCTCTTAAATACTTTTCTTGTTCGCTAAACTAAACATGCAACATAATTAGAACCACACAACTCAAAATGAATAGACGCATCACTTCACATAGTTGGCTTCACCAAAATCACTCAAACATCACACTTCAGATGAAACACATTTAGCACCTTTGGTTAATCATCTTTGACTCATAACTAAACATGAATCCAAACATGTATATCCCAAAGATAGGCGCAACTGAAGAATCAATAAAATTACTGTCAGCTCTTAAAAATAATCCTCTAAAACTGTGGATGGTAAATAGATCAACATAACTTAACTTTAACTAAAATTCTAAATCTGCGTGTATGAACATGGTATAATAAATGTGTCTACAACATAAAAATAACCGTGCAAGGCTCCAACATATCCACACTAAAAAGTGAATACAATTCACTGCTGTATACTATATGTTGTCATCAATGAAAAACATACAGTCAACTATTTGCACAAAGGAAAATCTCCAACAATCTCCCCCTTTAACATTGATGACAACATATGATATGAAAAACACCATCAATCCAAAATTATCTTCTTTATTTTTACAATCTTCTCAGTATCCTCATCAAAAGTTCCTCTTAACTGCTACATCTCTTTTTACTGTGTTTTTATTTTCATGACTGTATACTCCCCCAGAGTATATTCTCCCCCTTACTATATACTCCCCCTTTGACATCAATGGCAAAGGATGCCAAATAAAAATAAGCATAGGTACTACTCTAGAAGTAGAGTAGTCAACCACTCACCAGTCACCAAGGACTATTGCACTTGCTGTAAATTCTAATCAGACTGAGAAAAGGGAATAACTCCCAGCTTCTTCTTGAGATACTCAAAAGTACCTTTTGATAAAGGTTTCATAAATGTCTACCAATTGATTATTGGTGCTCACATAATCCAACTTCACTTCTCTCTCTGCAACTTTTTCTCTTAGAAAATGATATTTTATTAATCTGAATTCCAAATTCTTTAATCATCTGCTTGATCCAAACCATTGTTGAACAATTCAATGTTACTGCTACATACTCAACTTCTGCTATTGACTGAGAAATACATTTCTTCTTCTTGCTTGTCCAAGTAACCAACCTGTCTCCAAGAATTAATGCTCCCTTGAGGTACTCTTTTTGTCATCAACACAACCTACCCAATCTGCATCTATATACACATGAAGTTCTACATTTTTTGAATTAGGATACCATAAACCATAGTCTATAGTTCCTTTTAAATATCTAAATATTCTTTTTATTGCGATTAAGTGATTTTGTTTTGGTTCATTTGCAAATCCCCCAACAATGCCAACTACATTAGAAATATCTGGTCTAGATTGAGTGAGATATATGAGTTTTCTAATCATAGACTTGTATAGTGTTTTGTCTACTGTTGTAGAGTCATCATTTTTAGAAATCTTTCTTCCTGTTATCATAGGAGTGCTTACTGGCTTGCAATCTTCCATCTTGAATGTCTTCAATATCTCCTTCACATATTTAGACTAATTTATGAATATACCTCTGTCTGTCTGCTTTACATTTAATCCCAAAAAGTATTTTATAGGTCATTAATGCTCATTCCAAATTCACTCTGCATCTCTTTGGCAAATTCTACACTAAACTTTTCATTACCTCCAAAAATAATGTCATCAAAAAAGATAGCAACAAGTAATAATCCTTCAGGTGTCTCTCTTATGAATAAGTTGCAATCTGCTACTCCCTTTTTGAATCCAATCTTTGTCAAGTAGCCATCAAGTCTCTCATACCATGCTCTTGGGGCCTATTTAAGTCCATAGAGGGATTTCTTTAGTCTGCATACCATGTTTGGTTTGTCTGATAATTTAAATCCTTCAGGCTGATCTATGTAGACTTCTTCCTTCAAGTCACCATTCAGAAATGTTGACTTGACATCCATATGATATACTTTAAAATTATTGAATGTTTCATAGGATAACAACAATTTAATAGCTTCCAGTCTGATCACATGGGAAAATGTATCAAAGTAGTCAATTCCTTCTCTCTGCGCATATCCTTTGCATACCAATCTTGCTTTGTTTCTTGTCACTGTACCATCTTAATTCATTTTGTTTCTGAATATCCACTTAGCTCCAATCACATTTTTGTCACAAGGTCTAGGGACCAATTCCCATGTTTCATTCTTGATTATCTGATCTAATTCTTCTTGTATTGCATTTTTCCAATCTGAATCATTACAAGCATCTTCAACACTTAAGGGTTCAATTTGTGAAAGTAAACATACCTCTTCATCAATGGTTGAACCTTTTTCTCTAGATCTTGTCAAAACTTTACTGCTCTGATCTCTGATGATATCTTCTTTTGAATGGTATCTAGAAGTGTATTTTGGAATTTTAGGTGTGACACTCTCATTTGTAATCTGTGATTCCTCTTCACTTGGTTCAAGGTTATTGCATGATACATCAATACAGTCAAACATTTCTTCCATAATTATTTCTTTATTGATAGGTCTAGGTTCATCTTCAATCATAGGTGCATATTCATAATATCTCTCTTGAATCATGAACTTCTCATCAATCTTCACATGTGCACTTTCAATGATTTTCTTCAATCTTAAATTAAAAAATTTGTAAGCTTTTCTCTTAGTAGAGTAACCAAGAAAAATACCTTCATCACTTCTAGCATCAAACTTACCAACACCATCATCTCTCTTGATGTAGCACTTGCTTCCAAATATTCTAAACTATTTTACTGTAGGCACATTACCAAACCAAATTTCATAAGGTGTTTTGTCTACGCCTAGCCTTAGTTGAATTCTATTGATAGTATAGACTATTGTATTGACTTCTTTTCTCTAATAGGTGTGCACAACTTTTCCTTCAATCATGATAGTGCGTACTGTGTCAAGTATGATCCTATTTCTTCTTTCTATAGTTCCATTTTGTTGAGGGGTTCTGGTCTTTTGATCCCATGTTCTTCACAGTACTCAAGAAACTTATCAGAGGAGAATTCTCCTCCTCTATCAGATCTCAGATATTTTATCTCTAATCCAGACTCATTTTCAACTTTAGCTTTGAATATTTTCAACTTCTCAAAATCTTCAGATTTATCTTTCAAGAGCACAACGCACACCATTCTGGAGAAATCATCAACAAAAAAAATGAAATACCTTTCACCATAGTATGATCTTGTTTGAGTAGGTCCACATAAGCCAGTATGCACTAGATCTAATTTTTTCTCTGTAGAGTTCTATTTTCTTCTGAATGAGTTCCTCACATGCTTTCCCATCACACATTCCCTGCACATAGTATCAATTGGTCTTGCAATACTAGGAAGGTCTCTTATTGCCTTTACATTTCTTATCTTTATTATGTTGCCAAAATTGATATGAAAAAGTATTTTGTGCCATAACCAACTGTCATCCACCTTTGCAACAAAACAAATTAATTCGGAGTTGAGATGAAAAACATTACCTTTGGCCATTGAACCTGATGCTATCATGTCTCCTTCTTTATTATTAATGATGCACCTATTGTTTTTGAATTCTAACTGATATCCTTTATCAAGAAACTATCCAACACTTAGTAGGTTATGATGTAAACCATCAACATATAGAACATCATCTATCTTGTTCTTTCCATCTAAAGTGATAGATCCTCTGCCTATGATAGGTTTAGGAGTGTTATCTCCAAATCTAACCATGCCACCTTTGTACTTATCTATATGTACAAATCTATCTTTGTCTCTTGTCATGTGATGTGAACACCCACTGTCAATGATCTAATCTGTTCTGATGTCTTCTTGTGAAACTAAAGCCAATTCTTGTGCTTTCTTTTAATCTTCAATTTCCATTTCATCAACCATTTTTTCAATATCTTTAATTGCAATGAATACAATTTCATCCTCTCCTTAATCATCATCAATCAAACCATCTTCAGCATTCCTTAGTATATTTTGGCTTGTAATCTAATCTGAACTTCTTGACTCTTGTAGGACCCTTGGATGCAAAATGGCCAACTTTGTTGCATGAAAAAAATTTGAATGGTAGTTGTTCTTCATATTTTCCTTTTCCTTTCCTTTCTTTCTTAGCGATCATAGCAATGATTTCTTCTAGTTTTGTATCCACTTCTTCTTTCTCAATATTACTAGAGATGCTCAAGGATTTCTTACCATGGACTGGGGCTTTGAAAATTGTTTCAATTCTAGGTTCTGTCTTCAATCTTGATATCTTAAATGCTGAAACTTTACTGATCAAGGTTTCTCTTTTGAAGTCTTTTAAAAATTGCATAGTTTGATCCAAGATGTTTATCTTTCTCTCATAATCTACTGTTAATGTAGTCATTAGTTTGTCCATTATATCTTCCTCTGAAATTTCTCCACCATTGTTTTTGATTCCTGAAACTACTTCATTAATCCTATGATTGTAAGCTCTGATGTTTTCTTCAGGTAGCATTTCTAAATTGTTGTATATTTTCTTCCATGTCTTTCTACGCAGATTCTTGGCTTGGATGTCTCCTTCAAACATGTCTTCTAGGTATTTCCATATTGAATATGCTTTATCTGCCTTCTTGATCTAAGAAAATTCACTGTCAGATAAAGCACTAATTAAGGCTTCTTTGGCAATTGCATTCTGGGTGAATACTTCCTTTTGTTTAATAGTAGAATCTTCTTCTATGTTATCTTTCAAAGTAGGAACATCAATTGCATGAGTAGCAACCTTGTAGATCTCAAAACCAATGCACTATAGATGTATTATCATTTTGTTTTTCCAGTCAAGATAATTCTCTCCATAAAACTTAGGACTCTCTTTTCTAAAGTACACCATATGATCTACCTTTAGCTGTTAGGATTTCTCTCTAAGGCACTTGGCTCTGATACCAATTGTTAGGAATAGTCCCAAGAGATAACTAAGAGGGAGGGGGGGTGAATCAATTATCTACTAGTTTTAATTCTTTTCCCAATTAAGTACATAATAACATTAGGCATAAATACAACAAGATAGCACAAAATAGAACACCACAATTTTGGTTACGGGGAAACCAAAATAGGTAAAAACCCTGATGGGAATTAGCAGCCACAAAGAACTACACTAGAGTATAATGATCCCTATTAGAAGATCTCAAAACCCTATTAGGAGCTGATCTTTACAATGCAATAAGTACAGTGACCTAGTTAAGGGTCAGACCCTATTAGGAGTCTTTTACAAATAACCCTATTAGGGGTGAGGACACACTATCAAAGAGCACACTGCTAAAATGATGAAGGATGCAATCTTCTATCATACATATATACACTATATCTGATAATGAACTATTTGAGTAGACCTGCTATCCTGATCAATTCCAGTGAATTGTATGCACTCTCTGCTTCTTCACGTAGATCTTCAACTGATGAATGATATGACTTTACTATCCCAAAACAACTAGCATCCTTCTCTGTTCTTTTCTACTATCTATTTCTTTCATTCACACTTGGTGATCACAAATGAACTGCTATATGTATCTTCTTCAAAAGATATGATCACGTTGGTTGTAGGAATCCCTTCAATACTTTTCTTGTTGGCTAAACTAAGCACACAACATAATTAGAACCATGCAACTCAAAATTAATAGACGCATCGCTTCACATAGTCAGCTCCACCAAAATCACTCAAGCTCCACACTTCAGATGAAAGACGTTTCACGCCTTTGGTTAATCATCTTTGACTCATAACTAAAAATGAATCCAAACACACATATCCCAATGATAGGTGCAATTGAAGAATCAATAAAATTATTGTCAGCTCTTAAAAACAATCCTCTGAAATTGTGGCTGGTAAATAGATCAACATAACCCAACTTTAACTGAACTTCTGAATCTATGTGTATGAAAATGGCATAATATATGTGTCTACAACATAAAAATATCCATGCAAGGCTCCAACATATCCATACTGAAAAGTGAATACAGTTCACTATTGTATACTATATGTTGTCATTAATGACAAACATACAGTCAACTATTTGCACAAAGGAAAATCTCCAACATGGCCTTGTTAGAGGATTTAAAAGTTTAGTCTGTCACTTGATATTGGGAATATCTATGCTACCTTCCTTGATCAAACACTCACTTGACCTGTCAATAGGTATCTAACATCTCATGCTATCTTCATGATCAAAATTTTTGATACTCCTTTGGATGTATCTCAATATAGAAAGGATCTTTAAATATTGCTCAATTAAGAGACTTTCTGAATCAATGGTTAAACTGAAACAGTATGATCTATTCACATATACAACTTATACCTGCAGATTTTTAGGTCTATTGTAATCTCATAAAACTATTCTGATCAATATATCTTGGTTTATACCTTTGCTCCACTTTGATTCTTCTCGGTGATGCTATGCTTTGTTGCTCAGTGTCCCCAGAAAACTTTAGCTCTTTCCTCAGCTTGATTGATCAAGATTGTATGAAGTTTCTCTTCATTAGTTTCTCTTCACATCCTCTTTTCATTCATTCATGCACACAATTCATAATGAATTGAGTTATCTCTTTATAGACATGATATCACCGTTGTTAGGCTCTTGATTTTCTTGATCTTGGCATGATCAACAATTCTCACCAATTAGATTTAAAGAAAAAATCCTATTTTATCTTGCAGAGATCTTCTTTCCAACTAGACAAAATAGATTTAAATCCATTACTTATCTCTGGCTTTATCTTGTCTATGGAAGCAAAGATAACTACCAGTTAACTCCATTTTTAGCTTTTCCAGCTAGATATTTTTTCATTTATGAACTCAAGTTAATTTTGGTATTTAACTCTTTGATAGCTTTGGTCAACACTCTAGTTCTCCTCGGGCTTCTTCGTCAGTTTACACTATGTTTTTGGTTGTCGGTTATGCTTGTGATTCTGTTCGTCGATGTTCTTGCTTGGGCATCATTGTGACTTGACTTTTAGTGATCTCTATCTTTTAGTGTCCACTAACCGTCGGTGTTTGAAGTTATATTGTGAATGCTTGTCTTTTATGCATTACTGAAATCATAATCTTGATCTCTTTGATTCTCTGAAGTCTTTGACACTTTGATTATAACCGATGAGATTATATCAAGTTGACATCAATGACAATACAAACCATTAATTGATTTAATTTCTTGCATTATCCTTCTACATTTTGGTGATGAACTTAACATCTTCAAACATTCAATCAGTTACATGTCATCAATCTCTCCCTTTGGCATTGATGGCAATATACTACATTATCATACTATAATATCACTAATACAATATGAAATATATAGTTTCATCAAGCTTTCCTAATGTAACTATTACAAATGTTTGGTTCTTGGTATGTTTAAAAATATCTTGGATTTGTTTCATGCAGAATGGTTTTCTTCAATCTTCAATCCCTTCTTTGGATAGATGTATCATCTGATATCTCTATTCTGATATGTTCACTGCCTTGGCTGTTCCTCTTCTTGATAATATATTTTTCCTTTGACAATAATATTTCTCTTTGTCTGAACTCTCTCCCTTTGTTACTTCTCTCTCTTAGATGGATATTTCATATGTAATCAATTTCTCTCCCTTAGAATATTGATTAACTCTTCCTTCTGATTCTCAGGAACTTCTCTTCATGGATAATGATATAATCTTTTTTGATCAATGAGGTAATCTCTCCCTTTATGATGATGAAATAATATCTCCCTTTATGAAAATGATATCATCTCATATGAAAATGGAATCATTTCTCTCTTTGACAACAATGCCAAACAAAATAATCATCTATATCATGTTCTATCCCATTTCATAATATATTCCTTGAATTTCCCTATCCATAAACAATACACTATTCTAATTTTCAGTGCAAATTTGTACCTTACTATGTACAGATGTATTTGTTGTTGTCCATCTTAGTGTTTTCATAAACATGACTGATCTTTAAATTTGGTATAGGCTGATGCAGCCTCCTAGTCAGCTTACAGACTAATAGACAAGGGTTGGACCCCTAGTCTCTATCTGAGGTACTCAAATGTATCCTTCGGTAATGGCTTGGTGAATATATGAGCTAACTGTTCCTTTGATTGAACATATTCCAGTGTCACTTCCTTTTCTTGCACTTGTTCTCTTAGATAGTGATACATTATAGCAATATGCTTAGTCTTAGCATGCATTACTAGATTCTTAGAAATGTTAATTATACTGGTATTATCACAATAGATAATTACTGGTTCAAGGATCTTCATATTCATACCTTCCAAAAATTGTTTGATCCATGCAATATTGGAGAAATTTGTAGCAGTATCCACATACTCTGCTTCTACGGTAGACTGAGAGATGCATCCTTGCTTCTTGCTGATCCATGTGACAAGTCTGTCACCCATAAAGAATGCTCCTCTAGTTGTGCTCTTTCGATCATCAATGTTTCCAACCCAATCCACATCTATATAGACTTGTAGCTCAAATTTTCCTTCTCTTTTGTACCATAATCCATAGTCCTCAGTGTTTTTCAGATATCTCAAAATTCTCTTGACAAAAATCATATGTGATTCTTTGGGATTAGCAGAGAATCTTGCAACTATTCCAACTGCATGTGCTATATCTGGTCTAGTGTGAATAACATTCATCAGTTTACCAATCATTGAAATAATCCTCTAGCCTTTGGAGTGAAATAATCCAACTTGAATGGTTCTAGTGTACTAGGTCCTACTATAACCAAATCCCCTATCTTATTAAATAATTATTTCAAGGGTCCACCTCGGAGATAATTCCTTTGAGCCTTGTATACCTCTTTGAGTTGATCAAAATCAATTTTATCCATTTGAATAGTGGGATTATTTAGTTGGAAAACCTATCTTATTTCCTCAACTGTGATGTTTACTGATATTCTTCCATTCACATCTCTTACTACCCTTGCCACACTATCATATTTCTCTGCTATTTGGATTAACAAATCAATTTCCATAAAGATTCTTGGGACTACCAATTTTCCCATGTCAAACCGCCATATGTTGTTGTTGGGTGAAAATGCATTCCTTTGACTAAAATCCACTTTGAACAGTGATAAACCAGGCATGCTAATGTTCGCATCCCTAACCCATCTACCCCTATCATACAAACCCTCCCCAATTTTCAAATGAGGGTGTTTTAGCACCATTTATTTGATCTTGGTGATATCATTGGTTGATCTTACTAATTGTTGTATAATATCTTCATAGACATTCCTTTCTTGATAGTCTATTTTCCTAGTAAGTTCTGTTCAGAGTTCCATTTCCAGTAAGCAACTTACCCATTCTGCACAAGTCAAAAATCAAACAGAAAACATTGCAACTTCGCTATGCTTCAATCACTTCAACATTTATGGAATTTGAAAACTCAAGTGAATGATCTTATACACAATCCCATCACTTCTTAGAATTTAATTTTAGCTAAGATGGCCACACATTCTGCCATTACTTCTGCCTCATTTGAACTTTTGCGTCCCAATAGTTCAGATATGTTACTTTACCAGCTTAAAACATAATTGTTGATCTCAACAACTTCATATCAAAAATTATGGCCAGCAACGGTCGACAAAGACTACCATCAATTTGGACACATGTCCATCAGGTGCAATGACTCAAACACTAGATTGCGATCACAATCTCCCCGAGGCTTTGCACTGATTGTCAGATCAATATCTATCAATAGTTTGTTTAACTCCATTTAAAACCCAAGGCCCATGATCTCACTAGGACACATGTCACCTAGGCGCGTTGCCTTGAAGATTAATCTCCTTACATCTCCAGTCTAAGGAAATACACTAGCCACATGATCATATTTAACATGACTAATTTTTACCTTACTCTTAATGCTGAGCTAGACCCACTTTGTGACATGTGGCGCAAGGGCACAATGACTTAAAGGTTAATAAACTTCATCATCATGATCAAGGATTTACACTGGCTATAGATTATCTTTAACTTGACTACCTTTTAACTTCAATTACAACCTGGTAGTTCTGGTCCCATTGACCTCCACATGGCACTTCATTAATGGCTTTGATAAATCCTTGTTTTCCTCTGACCTATGTTGATTGGTTAAACTTGTGTCTTATAGGCGCAATGCCTTAAACACTAATATGCACGTATCTTATTTTTGAGGCTTCACGCGCACCGTTGGATGAACTTCAAATTGCATCACTTTTAATTTCTCTTTCATCATTGAGAAGGGCATGCTAGGTGCCATGTCTCATACAGGTGCAATGCCTTGAAGGTTATTATCACCACATCTTGATATTAAGGCACAATGCTGACCGTCAGATCAAATAAAATTTGCATGCATTTTATGATAGGCTTTAAACATACGCCAGTCATGCCAGGTACACGTGGCCTTCAGGCACGTTGCCTTGATGATTAAAATACTTTATCTTGTGCTTTAAGGGGTAACACCCTTTGTTAGATTAAATCAACTTGCATGACATATGCAAAGGTAATAAAGTTTATGGGTGGCTTAGGATTTAGGAAATATTTAAAAAAACCTGCCCAACTTAG
Source organism: Thuja plicata (assembly GCA_018584345.1). Classification (NCBI taxonomy): domain Eukaryota; kingdom Viridiplantae; phylum Streptophyta; class Pinopsida; order Cupressales; family Cupressaceae; genus Thuja; species Thuja plicata. The sequence goes on along the minus strand of MU220035.1, from coordinate 311,559 downwards.
GAAACATGAAACCTAACAGTTTAAGTGATAAAATGTCCCTGTTCAAACATAAAAAATACAACACATGGTTTTATTAAAACTTAAGTGACCTATAAATTAACTCTGAAATAGAACAAGCTTTGTGGGTTTAGGGTATTTCATGAATATTGACATAACAAGACTTAGGGTTTATGTAATGCAAAGCCTTCTCAAAACACGATTGCCCTTGAATGCAGACACATTTTCAAAATTTGCATGCATACTTGAAAATAATAGAAGTCAAGGCACATAGAATCGACAATATAACCCAAAATTTTAATGTGACTCTGAGAACCAAAATAGTCCCAACATGATCTTCACTTTTCTATTTTGTCACTTTCTCTGAAGTCTGTTCGCTTGGTACATCCACTTGAGTTTGTATATCAATAATTTGTATCTGCTCAAGGATATCAGAGATATCATTATTTATGACATCTCTAAACTCTTCTATTGTTGACTCTTGACCTTGCCCTTTCTCTTCTACCTATTTTTCTTTAATTTCTTTCTTAGGTTTCACTAACTTTTTACATATATCCAATGTCTCATCTCTTACTGATTGTATTTCTCCAATGAAAATCCTTGATACTATGTTCCTTGTCTTAAATTATGACCTCATTACTTCAACCATTATCTGCACATCCTCAGTTGTCAATTTAGGTTGTAATAGTGTGAGTTCTTGTTCCATCACCACTCTATCAATCTTTAGAGCTTCTCTCCATCTCTTATCTATTGCCTTGTATAGTTCCTTAGGTATAGCCTTGTATACTTCACTTGGTTCTTTTCAAAATGCATGTAGGCTCTCTACAACTATATCCTCTATCTTCTTTTTATCTTCAGTGTCACATTTATCAAAGTATTTCATTGCATCAGTCATCCTTCCATATTCCTTAACATATTGGATTATGCTATCAACAGTAATAGTTTTATCAATCTTGACATTTTTCTCAATAGGCTTTCCTACTACTATGGACTTCTTCCCACTAGCACTTAGCTATTTTTGTGCCTTATCGGATTCAGTTTAAAATTCATTTTCTTTAGCCTTATCCTTACTATTTTTCTTGTCTTTTGACTCTTTATAGCGAGATTCCTTCTCTTTCTTGCTTCTATAAGTTTTATGAAGAGTCATAGGTGACTTCATTAGTGGCTTAGTCATAATAGGAGTAGTAGTAGATTGAGTTTGTTTTAGTGCTGAACTCCTAGTGAATCTCTAAGGTATTATCTCTTCAAATTCAACTTCATCTTTCTTGACTTCTGTAGTAGCAGACGTGCCTTCTTCCCCACTCTATAATTTATTCCTAAGTTTTGTCAACATTTATTAGTTAATGCCACTCATCTTGGCTAAGTTATCAAATTTTTTCCTTATTTTCCTTTGGATACAGGTGCCTTAAATTCACTATGAATTTTCAAAGATGACTCCTCACGATTTCCAAACCTAGGTGTTGAAGTATCAATTAGCTTTGACAATAGTACATCAACATTTAAAGTGACTAAATCACCATCTATCTCATATCCCATAGCTAGTACCCAAAATGTCCTAGGTTGAACGACTTGCAACATACATGTATCTTTATCTACTAAAAAAAATATCATTTTTATATTTTTAACAATAGTGGTTGAGATTCTCTCTCTCATGTGAATTTTACCTTGAAAAAATTTGAAATATACCCACATTACAGTATTAAAATTATTCCCTAACGTCTTGATACATTTCTTATTTTGCATTATTACTAGTTGGTCCTCTAACCATGTGATGGGACCTATTCTAGGAAATTTATTATGCAAGTAAAATAATATATATACAAGGACTGATCCATATTTGAATGATTTTTTCTTATCCTTCTTGATCCTCTCCATGTTTATGAAGAATTGGCTCCTCAACATCTCACATAGGTTGTATTTTGCATCTTCCTTCACCATTCTGTAAGTAGCATGAATTGATCTACCAGGTACACTCTTCAACTGACTAGACTCATACACTCTATACCCTAAAACCATTGAAGAAAATATCACTTCCTTTTCTTCTATATATTTGAAAGTCATAGCTTGGTGATCTTGTTTGGATTTGGTCAAACAAGTAACCAAATTAGCAGTTATAGTTTGAAGAGTTCGTGGCTCACCGGTCATGCTGAACCCAGAACCCTATTCATTATCTCTTTTGTAATATTATGTGGCCTGTCCAACCAAATGAATTGATCATGGAATCTACTCAATACATATCTTATCCAATCTAAATGAAAATCATCAGGTATCTCTGCCACATAAGCAAAACCTTTGTGCATAAGATGCATATGCTCATTCTTTAAACCTTAATCATTGCATAGTTTAGTGAGCTTATTGTAGATTTCATAACCTCCAAGCTCTTCCATCTTACAGTGAATGAGTGATCGAATATATTTTGTCAGAAATACACCATAGGGTATCAAGGATAGAGCTCCCATTGGATAATTATTGTTTTCATTCATAGGGTGTGACTTGAATACCGGTCTCGACTCATCAACAAAGTTGACCAACACAGGGGTATTCATAATGTCAACAATCAACTCTTTGAAATAACATTTCTACAAAATCTTCACAATACAAGCAACAAGATTCAAATTCACCAATTAATGTTCTTCAATAACTGAAATGATTCAACGCTTGAATTCACAATTCATAGACACAAATTACTCTTAATTGCTTTGGAATGAAAAATTTCTCTAGTAAAACTTGTTAGAATGCAAAGTAACAAATAAGTTTTGTTTTCCACATTTTTATCGTTGACAATATAGTCATTATACATAATGGTCATAAATTGCTTCTCACGGATCAAACAGTTAAAACAGAACATCCATTATATGCATGTACAAAATAAAATATAGCATTTTATCTTTACTAACCATCATTCAAATAAAAAAAGGCATCTCACTATGCATATGATTCTGTTGGTGTTTCAAACTGTTACGCTTTGAGAAACAACCAATATATCTTAAGACTGATATTAGGAGTGGTTAGCTCCAAGTTGTATAGCTCTGTAAGATAACTGGACCAACTATAGGGACAAGACTACCCTCTGCACTTCTGGATCTGCAAAACCAAGGCAGGTACACCTAATCCAGACTAAACTCAACTCTTTACAATACATTCTACTTTTGAATTTGAACAACAGATAAATGAAAAGTAAGTACTAAATGCCAACCTAACATTCATTGATACTCCACTATCATGGTGGGATAACAATAACAATTGTAAAAGTAAAGAATTTTGGTAATGAGTTTGATTAAAGTTTAGGGACAGAATATAGCCAAACTAATCAGACATATGTTAGAATAACTGGGGGGGGGGGTTAATCAGTGGCCTAAAAAATATTCCAATAAATCAACCCAAAAACTTAGTACCACAATATTAATCCTCTAGTTATCTTCAGTCCTACAAGATGTATGCCTTCAAATATACTTATCAAATAACTACTACTCGAAGTTTATTCTTAAACCTTATTCTTACTATTTACTGAATAACAGTCTTTCATTTACCAAAAAATAGTAAATTTCTTAGTGCATACCAATCAATCCAGATTAGTTATGTGTAATGAAAAACACTAAAGTAATGACTCATAAACACATTGACACATAGATTTTTAACATGGAAACCCTGTTAAGGGGAAAACCACTTGGAACCAGTAACCCAAATTTTTCACTCTTCTGAAGTGAGCTCAGTGAAGAGCCAACCCTGTTAAAGGTTAAAAACACACTATTAGGTGTGACCTTGTTACAGGATTTAACAGAATAGTTTGTCACTTGATATTGGGGATCTCTATGCTACCTTCTATGACCAAACTCATTGTAGTTTGTTAAATGGTATCTGGCATCTCATGCTATCTTCATGATCAAAATTTTTGATACTCCTTGGGATGTATCTAAATATAGAAAGGATATTTAAATCCTGCTCGGTTAAGAGACTTTCTAAATCAATGGTTAAACTGAAACAATAAATGATCTGTTCACATATACAACTTATACTTGCAGATTTTCAGATTTATTGTAATCTCATATCTTTCTGTTCAATATATCTTTTCAATACCTTTTCTCCACTTCTTTTCACTCGATGATGTTGTTCTCTATTTCTCAATGTCGGCATAAATCTCTAGCTCTTTCCTCAGCTTGATTGATTAAGTCTGTATGAATTTTTTCTTCATCAGTTTCTCTTTAGCATCCTTTTTCTCTATTCACTCCCCTTAATTCATATTGAATTAAGTTATCTCTTTATAGACATGATATCACTGTTTATTCATTCTTGAATTTCTTGTTCTTGGTGTGATTCACAATCTTAGCCAATCTTGATTTAAAGATTAACTCCTATTTTATCTCGTAGAAATATTTTTTCCAACTGGATAAAATAGATTTAAATCCTTTACTTATCTCTGGCTTTAAACTGTTGATGAAAATAATTTTAACAACCAGTTAAGTTTATCTTTAGCTCTACCAGGTAGGTATTTTGTCATTTCTGAACTTTAGTTAATTTTAGTGTTTTAACTCTTTGATACCTTTGGTCAACACCTCAGTTCTTCTTGGGCTTCTCCGTCGATGTTGTCTGTCTATCAGGGTTGTCTTTCCTTTAGACTTGTCTGTCCGTCGGTTAACACTATAATTATGGCCATCGGTAATGCTTGTGATTCTACTCATTGGTAATGCTTGTTGGTTTACTTTCTCAGGCATCACTGTGACTTTGCTCTCATTTTTATCTATCAGTCAGGTTCCACTAACCATCGGTGTCTGTAGTCACTTAGTCATGAATGCTGGTCATTTATGCATTATTGAAAGCATAATCTTTATCTCTCTGATTCTCTGAAGTCTTTGACACTTTGTGCATAACCGATCAGATTATATTAAGTTTACATCAATGTCAATATAATCCGTTAAATGATTTAATATCTTGCATTATCTTTTTGCATTTCGGTGATCAACTTAACGTCTTCAAACATTCAATCAGTTACATGTCATCAATCTCTCCCTTCGGCATTGATGGAAACACACTACATTATCACACTATATTATTACTAATACAATATGAAATATAACAGTTGAAGTTCATCAATCTCTCTTATTGTAACTATTGCAAATGTCTAGATCTTGGTAAGCTCAAATAGCTTAGATTTGTTTCTTGCAGAGTGGGTTTTCTTCAATCTTCAATCCCTTCACTGGATAGATGTAGCAACTTTTGACTCTATTCTATGTTGTCCCTTGACTGTTCCTTTCCTTGATAATCTCCTTTTCCTTTGACATAAATGAATCATCTCTCCCCTTGTGTATTCTCTTCATTTTGTTACTTCTCTCCCTTAGATGGATATTTCATATGTAATTAATCTCTCCCTTTGATTAACCCTCCCTTTGAATTCTTGGGAACTTCTCTCCATGTATAATGATATAATCTCTTCTGATAATGAGATAATCTCTCCCTTTTGATAATGAGAATAATCTCTCCCTTTGACAACAATGCCAAACAATTATTTCATATTATCTTCCATCCCTTTTTATAATATATTCTTTGAATTTCCCTATCTATCAACAATATATTGACCCTAGTGTTCGGTGTGTGTATGTACCTTGATGTGTACAAATGTATCTTTACAGTCCATCTTGGTGCATGGATCAACATGAGTGATCTTCTTATTTGTGTATAAGCTGATGCAGCCTTCTAGTCAGCTTACCCCTAGTCTCTTTCTCAGGTACTCAAATGTATCTTTTGGTAATGGCTTGGTAAACATGTCAGATAATTATTCCTTTGATTGAACATATTCTAGTATCACCTCTTTTTCTTCCACTGGTTCTCTTAAATAGTGATACTTGATAGCAATATGCTTAGTCTTAGCATGCATGACTGGATTCTTAGAAATGTTAATTGCACTGGTATTATCACAATAGATAATCACTGGTTCAAGAATCTTCATATTCATATCTTCCAACAACTGTTTGATCCAGGAAATATTAGAGAATTTTGCAGCAACAACCACATATCCGACTTCTACAGTAGACTAAGAGGTGCATCCTTGCTTCTTGCTGATTCATGTGACAAGTTTGTCACCCATGAACAATGCTCCTCCAGTTGTGCTCTTTCGTTCATCAATGTTTCCAACCCAATCAACATCTGTATAGACTTCTAGATAAAATTTTACTTCTCTTTTATACCATAAGCCATATTCTTCAGTGTTCTTTAGATATCTCAGAATTCTCTTGACAGTAGTCATATGTGATTCTTTGGGATTAGCAAAGAATCTTGCAGCTATTCCAACTGCATGTGCACTATCTGGTCTAGTATGAACACCATACATTAGTTTTCCAATCACTAATCTATACAAGGTCTGATTTACCTCATTTGATTTATCTTCTTTTTTCAGCTTACATCCCCTAGCCATAGGTATTCCAACTGGTTTGGAATCTTCCATCTTGAATATCTTCAGCACTTCCTTGATGTATTTGGACTGAGTGATATATATTCCTGCATCTTGTTGAATAATCTATAAACCAAGAAAGAATTTGATCTCGCCAAACATAGACATTTCAAACTCTTTGCTCATTTCATTAGCAAAGGATTTGCATAACATTTCATTTCCCCAAAAAATGATATCATCAATAAAAATTTTGGCAATAAGAATATTACCATCGGTATCTTCTTTTAAGTACAGATTGCTAATTTCACTTGTTCTTACAAATTCAATGCTAATAAGATAGGAGTGAATTCATTCATACCAGGCTCTCAATTCTTGTTTTAATCCATACAAGGTTTTATGTATTCTACATACCATGTTTCTCTTGTTTGGATCAACAAACCCTTCTGGTTGTTCAATGTATACCTCTTCTTCAAGTATTCCATTTAGGAATGCAAATTTGACAACCATTTGGTATACCTTGAATCCTTTGAATGCAACATAAGAAAGAATAATTCTAACTCCTATTCTAGCAACGGGTGCAAAGGTTTCTCCATAATCAATACCTTCTTCTTGTGCATACTCCTTGCATACTAATCTTTCTTTATTTCTTGTGACTTCTCCATTCTCATTCAGATTGTTTCTGAATATCCATTTGGTACCGATGACATTCTTGTCATCTGGTCTCGATAATAGTGTCCATGTACTATTCTTCTCAATTTATTCTATTTATTCATTCATAGCACTTACCCATTCTTCATTTTCAAGTGCAGTATTAACAGATTTAGGCTCAAAATCACAAATTAAACATTTAGTGTTTAGTGACTTACTTCTTATTCTCATTCCAGCCTTCTTGTCTCCTATGATCTAATTATGTGGATGATGTCTTCTGACATACTTGGAAATTTTCGGTTCAGCTCTATGCTCATCATTCTGATCTCCATTGCTTGGTACATCATCTTCAGTATTATCCTGATTTTTGGTAATTGTAGCCTGATGGTCAGGTGCAATGTTCTATTTCTTGGGAGTGATACATTGTTTCTCCGGTAGAGTGTCAGGTTCTATTTTCACATTTTCACTTTCAATGATCTTGTTAGATGACTTGTTAAGAAATTTATAAGCCTTTTTTTTGGTGGAATACCATAGAAAGACACCTTCATCACTTTTGGAGTCAAGTTTTCCATTTCTATCATCCTTCAAAATATAACATTGAATACCAAAAATTCTGAAGTAACTTGCATTGGGTGTGTAACCATACCAACGCTCATAGGGTGTCTTCTTTGTGTCCTTCTTCAATTGTACTCTATTCAATGTGTAGACAAAAATACTGATAGCTTCCCTCCAAAATTTTTGAGTGATGCTTTTCTCAATCATCAATGTTCTTGCGCAGTCAACAATTGATCTGTTTCTCCTCTCAACAATTCCATTTTGTTGTGGTGTTCTCGGTGCAGAAACTTGTCTTTTAATTCCATGCTCATTACAAAAATTAGTGAATTCATATGAAATAAATTCTCCTCCTCTATCTGACCTTAAGCATTTCAATTCCTTACTTCTTTTCTTTTCTACCATAGCCTTATACCATTTAAACATCTTGAATGCTTTTGATTTATCTTTTAAAAACATAACTGTCATCATTATAGAATAATCATCTAGAAAGAGAATGAAATACCTATCTCCATAAAAAATATTTGTCCACATGGGTCCATATAGATCAGTATGGACTAATTCTAGAATGGCATTAGATGTATGGGTTTTACTCTTGAAACTAGAATTTGTCATCTTACCTTTTTGACAATTCTTGCACATGATATGCTCGGGCTTAGACATGCTCGGTAAGCCTCTGACTTTTCTTTTATTGCTTATCTTTATCATGTTTTCAAAATTCACATGATACAATATCTTGTGCCACAGCCATATGTCTTCATTTCTAGCCATCAAAAAAGTGGTGTTAATGTCATCAAGATAGAAAAGGTTACCTTTTGTCTATTCACCAATTCCGATCAACCTTACTGATTCATTGAAGATCTTTGCCTTCTTATTCTCAAATGCTACTCCATGACCTATATTGTTTAGCTATGAAACACTTAATAGATTATAATTCAGTCCTTTTACCTAGTAAGCATTTTCACATTTGATCAGGTTATTCAACATTATAGTTCCTTTACCTTCAACTAGACAAGGTGTGTCATTACCCATTCTTGTTAAACCACCACTATAGTATTCAAAAGTTTCAAAATTTTGTTTGTCACTGGTCATGGGGTGAGTGCAGCCACTATCTATGATCCAGACATAATTATTACTAACTTTATATATGAGTGTAGTCTCTACATACCTTTCTTCTTCTTCATCTGAATCATCCTTCATGGCTACAAATACCATCTCAATGTCCATCATATTTGGTTTCAGTATCATTAGCTCTATCTCAGCTAGGTAACAAGCTTTCTTCCCTTTTTCCTTGTAGTCTTGGGTATCTCTTTTGTTAGATTGTTGGTTGCTTTGGTAATCTCTGTCATCACCTCTATCAAACTTGTTTTCATATAATCTGTCATTACTTCTGTCATCTTTTCTTCTGTTAGGACATCTTGCAGCAAAGTGTCCAACCTATTTACAATTAAAACATACAAGAGGTAATTTACCTTTGTATCTACCTTTGCCTCTCTATAATCTTCTTTCCATTAGTGCTTCAATCTCATCAAGTCCTTTATCCTCATTATCACTTTCACTATCATTTCTAACAGTGTGTATATGACTTGACTTGCTTATTTTCAAATAAGATTTGAATGAAGATTCTATAGATGGTAAGACACTATTATCAAAGTTATTCATCTCAAATTAAATTAGTCTACCAGTCAGACTATCTAGAGTAACTGTATTGTTTGCAACTGCTCTTATTTCTTGTATAGAAGATACTCTAATAGCATATACAGGCAGTAAGGTTCTTAATATTTTACTTACCACTGTCTCCTCTTCAAGTACACCTCCAAATCCTTGGATAGCATTGACTACCTCTTTTACTCTACAGCTATACTAAGTGATATTTTCTCCTTCTTTCATCCTTAGGTCATCAAACCTACCTCTTAGGCTTTCCACCTTGGCTCTTAATACATTAGCATCTCCTCCATATACCAGCTTCAATATGTCCCACATTTTCTTTGCAGAGGTGCATGTTTTGACATCTTCAAACTCAGCATCGGAGAGTGAGGAAGCAAGCTCTATCATCATGCAATTATGCTCATGCTTTTCTCTCAATTTCTGAAGAGTGTGAGGTCCTATAGGAAACACATATTTATTATCAAGGTGTTGAGTAACATCATTACCAATACTTGATAGGTGGAGTCTTATTATGCTTTTCCATGATGCAAAGTTGTCTTTATTCAACTTGGGCACATCTCTCTTGTTCATCTTGTGATCTTTTTCTTGAGCTGTTAAACTCCCTTTCTAAGCACACAAGCTCTGATACCAATTGTTAGAATAACTGAGAGGGGGGGGGGGTGAATAAGTGGCCTAAAAAATATTCCAATAAATCAACCCAAAAACTTAGTACCACAATATTAAGCCTCTATTTATCTTTAGTCCTACAAGATGTATGCCTTAAAATATAATTATCAAATAAATACTGCTCGGAGTTCATTCTTAAACCTTATTCTTACTGTTTACCAAATAGAAGTCTTTCATTTACCAAAAAATAGTAAATTGCTTAGTGTATACCGATCAATTCAGATTAGTTATGTGTAATGCAAAACACTAAAGTAATGAATCATAAACACATTGACACATGGAAACCTTGTTAAGGGAAAAACCACTTGGGACCGGTAACCCAAAATTTTCACTCTTCTGAAGTGAGCTCAGTGAAGATCCAACCCTATTAAAGGTTACAAACACACTGTTAGGTGTGACCTTGTTAGAGGATTTAATAGATTAGTTTGTCACTTGATATTGGGCATCTCTATGCCACCTTCTATGACCAAACCTAGTGTAGTTTTTCAAATGGTATCTGACATCTCATGCTATCTTCATGATCAAAATTTTTTGATACTCCTTGAGATGTATCTCAATATAGAAAGGATCTTTAAATCCTGGTTAGTTAAGAGACTTTCTGAATCAATGGTTAAACTGAAATAGTAAATGATCTATTCACATATACAACTTATACTTGTAGATTTTCAGATCTAATGTAAGCTCATTATACCTTTCTGATCAATATTTATTTTCAATAACTTTTCTCCACTTATTTTTGTTCGATGATGCTATGCTCTATTGCTCGGTGTCTGCAGAAATATTTAGATCTTTCCTCAGCTTGATTGATCAGGACTATATGAAATTGTTCTTCATCAGTTTCTCTTCTACATCCTTTTTCTCTATTCACTCCCCTTAATTCATAATTAATTAAGTTGTCTCTTTATAGACATGATATCACCATTTCTCTGTTCTTGAATTTATTGTTCTTGGCGTGATCTACAATCTTAGACAATCTTTCTTTAAAGCTTAACTCTTATTTTATCTTGTAGAAATATTCTTGCCAACTAGATAAAAAATCTTTAAATCCTTGACTTATCTTTGGCTTTAACTTGTCGATGAAAAAAATATTAACAACTAGTTAAGTTTATCTTTAGCTCTGCCAGCTAGGTATTTTGTCATTTCTGAATTTTAGTTAATTTCAGTGTTTTAACTCTTTGATAGCTTTGGTCAAAACTTTAGTTCTCCTCGAGCTTCTCCATTAGTGTTGTCTGTCCATCAAGGTTGTCTGTCCTTCAGGCTTGTCTATTCATCACTACCTCACATTAACTACCTTGGCCTATTAAATCAAATCAACCCCATTAAATCCTTGTCTAAAGTAATTAATTAAAAGGGAATTAATAAAACTCTCAAAATACAACTCATCACTTGCACATGGAAATTCAATCCATGAACCAATGAGAGTTCACTCACATGGATCACCAAAGATTCAATCCTCACGTCTCCTCACAAAGTAATATCAACCCTTCATTCCTCATTTTCTTCCATAAAAGGATTGAATTTTGAGCTTAATAGGTCCTAATTTTTAGAATTCTAATTGCACTCTTATGTTTCTCATTTGGTTTCATGAGTTCATAGCTAATTAGATAACTCTTTCATTTGTGCGTAATGAATCATTTTAGCTTGAATTACAAGATAGATAGTTTGTATTTCACTTGAATCTTCCATTCTAGGACTGAATGTGCCACTGATCTTAAGCATAATCTAAGGGAAAATTTATAGCTTAGATCATACTCTTTCTAGATAGGAAGAAATATGTCTGTTTCCTTTAGTTTTTTATGTTTTTCAATTAAATTTGATGATTCTAACCATTGATATAATGACATATTGAAGTGTTGTGTTGCATCTTGCAGGTACAATTATCACACACACATTTTATAGCGCCCATTGTTGGGCCAAGCCCTGGCTTTTTATCTATTTTTGAGCTAACCATTAAACTTTTTTATTCTAGTTTTTTATTGTGCAGACTCACATTTAGCATCCTGGATCACATTTGGTGAATTGGAGATGGCATCATGTATATCCTGACTCATCTAGTAAAGGCTCGCATATGGTAAAAAGATGATCACATTTGGGGTAAAGAATTGCCTTTAGGATATTTCATCATGCTTAGTAATTCTTGGATCGCATTTAGTAAAGAACATCACATTTAGTAATTTTAAGGATCACATCTAGTTGGCTTAATTGCATAACTGATTAATTTCTTTACTAATCAGCTAACCTTGTTTGTTTTTGATGAATGTGATTTTTTGGCAGCCTAACTAGTTCTTGCAGGACGTTTTGAAAGATCTCCTTGGCCAAAGAACGGATTAAAAAAAAAGCAAATTTCTAACATTTGGTTTTGTAGGTTTTCTTCAAAAGATCAACTAAACTTATCTTGTAATTTGAAACTTAATACAATTTCTCTTTGATTTGTAATTTGAGTAGAGAAGTATACTCTTTTCATTTTGAAAAATTAGAACCTCAAACCACCAATTAAGTTTTGAAAATAAATTGGGGAAAATGAACAAATCAATTGAACAAATCTTGGTTAGTTTCTTTTCTAGGAATTTAATTGTCGAATTCCAATTTATTTCATAATCCAACTAGAGGATTGCACTCTTTTCCCATGTGTAAAATCAAAAACTCAAGATGGGGGATTAATTGATTGAATTCCATAATTCGGGGGAAAGAACCATGTCTTGCATGTTTGATAGGATAAAATGACATGGATAGGAGAGTATTCTCTTCTTCTTCACGAAGAATCAGAAATCTAGACTCGTAAGTTGGAAATCCTCTTCATTGATTTGAACTTAAGAGAGACTGTCAGTTGAGGGAAAGAAAACTCCCAGGAACTATTGTTACTCTCAAATTTTGGAGAAATTCGGAGTGACCAGATAAAAAAGTTTTCTAAGCCACAAAATGTAACCTTTGAAAATTTTGAGAAGGTCTACTTCGCATGCGATTTAAATGAAACCCAGAGATTGCTATAAGGAACCACTTTGGGAATGTGTTCCTCACTTATAATGGAGTAATTTTAGTGGGTTGCAGCTTTCATAAGTCAGATCTGGTATGTTTTTGAGGTAGTTGTTTAAAGGTGTTTACCTAAATCTATGATTTGCACATTTCTAGTTTTTACTAAAGTGACCCACATTCAAGGTTTGTATCTCAGGAAAAATTGATACCCGGGGTATAAAAAATGTTCCAAGATTTTTTAGATATGAAAGTAAATCTTCATGCCCATTTTTAGATCCATGTGAGTTTATATGACAAGTTTTCCAAAGCCATTCTATTTGCAATTTATTCTAATTCTCAGAATATGAATTATAGAAATAGCGAAGTACCCTACTTTGGGGTCCCATAGTTTGTACCCGGTTGAATGAAATAAGGAATTGAAAGTTCCCCTACATTTTAAACATGAATATGTACCTCCATGAATATTTTCAGATCATGATAAATCCATTTGGCCATTTTTCTCAACCGGTTCTGAATCCATCTTGTGGAATTTCACAGTGTTTGAATTCAAAAAGTTAGTAAGAGGCTGACTTTGAAGAGAAATTTTGGTTGACCTATTGACCATCAAAAAAATCTAGTTGAATCATCTTAATCTCTATGTGAAAGTGAATCAAGTTCCAGACCTTCAGACCATAAAGGGTTCACTTGATTGATTTGTGAAGCTAAATCCAATCAGGAGTTTATTCAGTTTTCAATGGATGCAACAGTAAAGTTTTCTATGAGGCTGACTTTGCATGCTAAAATTTTTGTGCCAGATGAACATTATAACAAGTGAGTTGAATCCCTATACTCTTTGTGTCTAAATTTATTACCAGGATCAGTAGTGTATTTCAACAGATAGTTTGATATTTTCAAGGTTAAGATCCAATTACAATTTGTGTTAGTTTTCAATCTGCACTGAGATAAGTTTTCCAGGGAGACAACTTTACATATTAATATCTTGATATCGTTTGATGGTCATAATAAGTAAGTTGGTTATCTAATTTCTATGCATGAAGGTGTACTATCTTGTAAAGTTTCAAGGACCTAGCAATTGGTTTTCTATGTTTCACGAGATGAATTTGCATCCTTACAATGTTTCCAAGTGATATGTTTGAAAGTTTGAAGGGGCTATATTTGACAATTTGTCTTTTCCCAATCGTGAAAGTGATTTTCAAATCCGTTTGGCTTTATATTCACATGTTGGAAGTGAGTACATGTTTTAGAATGCATGCTTCTAGAAGATCATATGATCATTTTTTGAAGCCATTTCCAGAGGCTAATTTTCATTTATGGGATCAATGTGCAGAAATATAAAGGGTTAATTGTAAAGGCTACCATTTCAATGTTTTATGGTCTGATTTCACTCAAGGTTATGTTGGGTTTTTTATAATGAAAATAAGTTTTAAGAGTGTTGATTCTTGAACTAGGAGCTCAGGGACCCAACTTTTATTTTTGTTGGTTCAGTGCTAATTTGGTTTGGTTTTATAAAGTACATTATTATTTTAAATCTTTTTCATTTAAGTGATAGTATTTATGGATACATAAGATTCTTGAAGTGGCTTATCAAAATTGACATCTTCACGGAGAAGAAAAATGTTGAAGGTGAACAAAATGAATTTGGTATGGGATCTTCCATGGTTTTGTACAATTCGATGCAAACTATGGAAGTACAAGAAGATTGTACCTATCAATATTCATTGGAAATGTACCAGGGGAAGTGGTTTTATGATATTGCATTTCTTGCAAAGTTGCATAGTAGGATTTCTTAAAAATATTTTAGAAGCTTTGAAGAAAATGCCATTGGCAGGTGTCAAGCTAAATCCACAACCCCAGTCATCATTCTCTATGTTTGTGACAAATGTAAAAGCATCATGTGGTAATGAATTCAGTGGAAATTTGTTATTAAAATATTATTGGAGATGTCTACCTCGATAAGTTGGTTGAGATTATCAAGTTGAGACTCTAAAAAGTCCCCACCTAACCGGTTGGACTACAGGTGAAGGGTCTTGAGTTTGGAAAGATTTGAAATGCCAAGAGGGATGACACCTTCTAAATTGTGGTTGCTTAGCTCAAGGGTTTTTCACAAATAAGAGTCAGCCAATGGAAGGGGCATATAGTGCAAAGTGAAGATTTCAATGAAAGGAGGGAAACTATGGTTACATGGAAAGACAAAGAACAGGTGAGCCCTCTAGATATGGCCATCAGGGACAATAACATAAAGCTGATGATAAAGCTATTGTCAGTTTCTCAATAAGCGCTACAAACATATATTGATAAGGTTGGTTCTACCAACCATCTGCACGAGTTTGTCTTTCAAGGCAATATGGAAGTTGTACAAAGACTCTTGGAGAGCGGAGCAAATCCACTTTCCTATGATGAGGAGGGCCAAACAACTTTGCATGATGCCTTTATGTATCAATCTGACTACAAAAAAAGTGAGTTGATAAAGTTAATTCTCAATAAATGTACAAGCAAGGATGATAATAGAATGGGGGTCGCACATTGAATTTTGTAATTTTGTTTTAAAGAAGCTTTCATGCAAATTGCATTGGCAGGTGTAATACCAATTTCCATAAATTTTCTAGCCCCTCAGAGACTGCACATGGTAAAGAGAGGATGTGCATGTTATACAAGAAGGAGGTTTCACAGGATATATAAATGAAGACATTGGAAATATTCAAGCTATTGCAATTGGCAAGTGTGGAACCAATCCACCAAGAGCCTGCACAGGTAAATGACCAGGAAACTTGCACAAGTTTTGAGAGTGGGATGCACATGACAAGGAGAAATAAGGTTGTGCAAGTATATGGTAAGAGGTTTTAAAACATGCAAGAAAATACAAGTGGTTAGTACAAATCCAATCTCTTCCCTACCTATGCCACAGTATGAGATTTAAATAACATAGAACACTATGCCATTAGAGGCTGCGCATGGGTTATACGAGGCTGCACATTGAGGTGGTGAGTGAAGCTTTTATTTAAACAATCAAGAAAATGAAAATTTTGTAGGTGTAATTCCAAGTGCCATAACCTTTCAAGTGCCTTAGAGACTGCATATAGTTTGAATTAGGCTGCGTAGGAGTTAAAAGCATAAGGCTGCACAAGTGTTGTTAAATGAAGTGTTGTGCAAGTTAAAGGAATGACTTTAGAAGCTTGTCAGCAAATGAAAATCGGCATGTGTAATACCATATGCCATAAATTCTAACATCAACCTATCAATTTGGGAAGTTTTCAACAAAGAGGTCAAGCTTTGTCTAAGGTTGTGCATGATATAGTCCCACATTGGCTATGTGGTGTTTTTGTTTAGTGTTTATATACTAAAACATTCAAAAATAGATCTGAAGTAAAGAGATAGAGGATCTTGGTGAACGTAGCACTTGGGGGTGATTGTGAATGCCTTGACTTGGTCAATGGAAACTAAATTTTGGTTCACATAGGTGGGAAAACTTTAAAACATATTTGAAGAATTATTATCCCACATGCACTAGAAAATGGAGTTTCTTAGTGCTTATATACAAGAACACTCACCACATATTTGAAGAATTATTATCCCACATGCACTAGAAAATGGATTTTCTCAATGCTTATATACAAGAACACTCACCACCTTGTAATGTGAAGTAAAGAGAAAAGAGGGTGGTGCCTCACTGGACTGGTGACTTAAAAAAAAAATTTGGTGGGGCCCACAGAAGCGAGGTGGTGTTGATGTGGCAAAGAAGGAGCCCATTCGCTAAATCTCAGAAGAT
Organism: Thuja plicata; assembly: GCA_018584345.1. NCBI lineage: Eukaryota > Viridiplantae > Streptophyta > Pinopsida > Cupressales > Cupressaceae > Thuja > Thuja plicata. Next base: position 294,904 of record MU220035.1, on the reverse strand, counting down.
AAATGTTGTTGCGCCTAACATCTATATATCTAGAGAAGGAAATCAGAAGGTGGTTAGTCACTGAATCTCTTGATCTTGGCAGTTAAGGAGGAACAATCCAACGATCAAGAGTTCCTCAGTTTCCAAGTCTCGGAAGATGACCATGGTTAGTGCAAACATTATGAGATCCAGAGATAGCCCAATCGCCCAATCACGTAGTCCATTGGTTAAGCCTCAAAAATTCAAAGATTGTGAGATTTCCTAGTCGCCCAATCCCGAGATCTTGATAGTCAAAGAGCAAAAATTCAGATATTATAAGATCTATGGTGGTTGCAAAATCTCGTTATAAAACTAGGTGCCCATGTGGATCTAAGAACTAGTTAGCAAGTGACACATGGTAAAATATGGTGATCTATAGGAAAAAATGTGCAGAAGAGGAAAATACAAGATAGGTTCAATATGTAGACATTAAAGTAATGTGCAGATTAAACATTGATAATAGTCTTTTGAAATATTTTTATTTCAAAATGAAAACCTGATTTCACGGGATATTTTCAGAGGCAAAGTGGGTAGAGTTTGTTAAAGAGAACTTGGCAAATAAAATAAAAAATTAGAGAGGAAATGATGGTGTAGAATCAGATTTTGGAAAGAGACAGATGCCAAATAGAGATGACTTTCAGGTCTTCTCTTTCTCTTTATATTATGATCTTTTCCACCTTGTAAGCGTTCCAATTTTTGGTCTCCATAGAGAGTTTCAGCTAGGTTTGGCTCTAGGAGGTTCCATTAGGAATACAGTTCAGAGATTGTATTAGACTATATTGAGAATAGAATGGAAATATTCAGATCTTTTGCATATTATTGAAGTGGTAAAGTTTTTAGATTAGACTGATATAGAAGAAAGATTCATCCTACTTAATATAATTTTTCTCAGATTCAAGTGTCTCCTTGGTGTCTGCCTTTTGAATTTTGAATTTTTTGATTCACTGCATAGAGTTTATCAATGTGTATGTCATTAGTCTTTAGTTCTGATCTAGGATCATATTAAATGATTCTATGGATGTGATATAGGTTCATTTTTTTTTCTACAAGAGGATCTTATAAGTAGTATTTTGTCGAAGATCATTTATATTTGTGGCTTTGAGTCTTTCACAATAGTTGGTTTTTGTATTCTGACCCTGAACTAGAAATATTTCCCAATGGATAAGGCATTGATCACAAATTAGTACATTCCTTTCTAATACATGTTAGATCGGTTTTGGCTATGTTTTGCCTTTTAAATCAAATTCATTGAGAAACCTTTCCTAAGTTTGGTAGTTGTGGGTTATTGTATTTCATGGTAATTAAGAATCCATGAATGATTGGTCATCATTCAACTCTTTCTTATCACTATCTATTGTGTAAAATCTAGAAGGAATCGTAAAGCATTGTATTGTGAACTGGATTGGGTGTACCTACCTTGGTCTTGCAAAGCCAAAAGTGTATAGGGTAGTCTTGTCCCTATAGTTGGTCCAATTACCTCAGATTTATGAAACTTGGAGTTAACCACTCTTTAAGATTTATCCATAGGTATATTGGTAGCTTTCCAAAGCATAAATCATTTCAAAACACCAACAAGAATGACCCATGTGAGGACAGGTGAATGCCAGCCCTTCCATCTCACTATAATCAAAATGCTTCCGTGAGGTTAGAATCTTGGAAGACGTCATCAGTTTTGTCCTTGGAATTTCAACTATCATTACTTGGACATGCTTGGATGTGTTTATATTGGACCCACTTAATTTTTTCTTGCAAAACTACACTCATCTAGGTACTCATAGGGCCATAAACCTCAATTTTTTCTTGTGCAATTCTATGGGGGACAGTTGTGAATAGATGCCTGAAATAGACACTTTGTAGTAATGACCACCTGATTCACCCCAAAAAGGTGATAATATTTGTGCAAGGAGGATATTAACCTCCCCAAGATACTCATCATTTTGTGCCCTCACTTACATTTAGAGTTAGATAGTACAACATCATGACTGGAGCCATTACATTTTTGGTGATGGTCATTGATTAGCATTTGAGTGTGTACCTATGTCTACAAGAAATAATTTTAATTCCATGCCATTGGTTTAGGGAATAGGTATGTTTGGTTCTTAATAAACATGCTTGATGTGTCAAAATTGCAATAACAAGATAAATCCTCTCAAACAAATAAAAAATTTGACATTCACACATTTTGCACTAGTTTAGACACTCTAGAATTTGTAAGACAAACCTTGAATCAAAAAAAAATTCACGTCTTTCCAAACAAAGTGGAAACTTTTCAAAATTCCATCAGAAGGCCACATGTAGCATCCCAGATTGAATTTGGTCAAAACAGAATCACATCCTATAAACAAAGTCGTAATTGGTCAATCCTGGATTGCATCTTGTGAACAAGATCACATTTAGGAAGAAAAAACTCGCATACAAGAAATCTAGGATAGCATGATGTCAATTACATTTGGAACAGAGGGTACTTGCACATTTTTCAGACTCAAGAACCTGGTAGTTTTAGATACCTTTTTTTCTTGTCAGTCAGACTTTGTTGTTCTTGCTAGTCCACTTGACATTATTTCTCAGTCAAATTGAAAGTACACCTTGCATGTTCTTTAGGGTTGTCACAATTGATCCCAAATTGTGTTGTCTCTTTACTAAAAAAATATTCTTGATTCCTAGCTCACTATCATGGAACTCTAACCCTTTGACGCTAGAATCAATCACTTTCAAAAATCTAACTCACATTCACCACAACTTAGACAAACACATTTGGACAATTCAAAAATTCATTTTGACACTATTGGAACACTTTTGACAAGATTGATATCTCGCTTTATTGGTTAACACAAGAAGCAAACAATATCTCGCTAATGATTCAAAAATACCTTTAAGATTACTTAAATTTCAACAACGAGTGACATCTCAAACAAACCCTCTTTTTGATCAAGACTCACCAAACATTGATGTAACTAAAAGAGAATGAAGTGTTGCCTTTGATGAATATGACCAAGATGATAACTAAGACGAAAGAGAAATTCAAGAAGAAAGAAATCATGATCTTCCTTTTTTTCACTTGGATAGTGATGAAAAAATATCGAAAGAAGAATACAATAAACTCAAACAAAGTAGGAAGTATCAAAACACCTTAGAGAAAATCATTTAGAAAGACAAAGAAAAATATTTTCTCCACCTAGCTTCCCTTGGGTTCAAACTTCCTAAAGATTATGATGTCGAACAATTGAAAGTTGAAGAGATATAAACACCTATATCAATACTCTCTAAATAGCTATATCAAATGTAAATGGAACTCACAAGGCCTAAGAAAGAGAAGAGTAAACCAACCAAGAAATACTCATTGGAACACATATGTTCATTCCCATTCAATAAGAACTTGTAAATGGTGCCTTTCCCACCAAACAAAACAAGACCAAAATATGAAAAATACATGGGAGAAACGGATCCTCACAATCATGTGAGAGAATTTTGCGCATTGAGTATCAAATTTATGCATGGACCAATGTACTTGATGAGACTATTTCCGACAAGTTTTGAAGGATAGGCCATTGAATGATTTTCCAAACTCACACCTAGTATACAAACATTTGAGGAGTTGATTCAAATTATTGTCCAACACTACTCCTATAACATAAAACATAATCTCACCATGATGTATCTTTGTAATACCAAACAAAAAATAGGTGAATCCTTCACACATTTCTTGCAATGATGGAGGAAAATATTTTCAAGGTACTTAAGACAAATACCTGAATTGGAAAAGATGGAGATCTTCATCAATAACTTAGTACCTAAAATGAACTATGTCCTACAAATGAAAGATTCTCCTAGTTTTGATAGAATGATTAAGAATGCTATTCATGCAGAAGAGAATATGATAAAAAAAGGAGATATCACGCTTTCTAATGACAACAAATCCACTAACAACTATAACAAAAAACCTAAATGATAGAACAAGAACATAAATGTTTCTAATGATGGAGTGGTGTAAGCTTCAAATACGAATGTTAAACCTTTTGTGTTTAATCTTACAAATAACCAACAAGAGAGCAAAGAATCTATGGCAACAAAAACAATACCAACAAGAATAATTCGTGGGTGTCTAAACCATGGAGAACATTTACTCAATTGGGAGAAGCTCTTGAAACAGTTTTGAAATATCTCTTGGACAACAAAATCTATACTTTATTAGAGTCAAAACCTTGGGAACCAGAAGTAAAACCAAGATGGTGGAACAATAATTCCTATTGTGAGTTCCATAAAAACAAAGGACATAAGACCAATGATTGTGTCAAAATCAAGCATGTTATACAAGATCTCATAGATGGAGGAAAAATTAAAGTGGAAGGACACACATCTAATGAAGATCACACGACCAATAATAAACCATTTCCTAACTATGAAAAAGGAGAAGCCTCTAAAGAAAAAGGAAATGAAGTCAACTACACCTATTCTCATAATGATAATGTGATCAATATGTTGGACATAAAGAATGAATCAATATTTTTTATCACTATCAAAGGTGTCAAGGACAAGCCGACACACTCAAATGTGGTAACACAAAGTCAAGTGCAAATTACAATCAAAGGGGTTAATTCCTCATCCAAACATGAAACATCATCCAAACCACCTGTTGTGACAATTCAAAAACCAACAACATCAACACAAACAGTTCCTATACCACCTTCTTGTTGGAAATATATTCCAGGCTAGGTGACTGAGAAGGGGGTGAATTAGGAACCAATAAAACTTATTCACTTTTATCATTTATTAGATTGGCTAATCTAATTTCATGCATGGAATAGAAAATTAATAAACATTCATAACACTTGACACAATATTTGGTTACCCAGCAACCTTCCCAATAGAAAGTAAAACTGGGGTGGGGATGGTACCCACAAGATTTAGTACTGTAGTAATAAATTTGGCCAGTTAAGGCTTACAATTGACCACTTCTGATGGTCTTCCCTATTAGGAGCAATAAGGACTGTTAGGTCCACCTTGTAAAATGATTTATACAATACAATTAAGTATGCACTCTGTTAGATATTTGTGAAGGACTGTTAGGTCCACCCGGTTAAAGGATTTTGTTGATACACCTATTAGGATGAACAAGTGAATGATCTGCTATGTAACTCTGATTTGTTGAATAAGATACTTTGAGGTAATACTCATCACTTTAATGTGATAGATGAGTCCTTGATGTTCCTTTATACTGTTGTAGCCTTCTAATTAATTCACCTCTTCATATTCACATTCATATATCCATTCTTAAATTCTCTATCATTTGGATAAACAAAGTATATTACATATATATCTTATCCAAATCAATTAACTCTGGAATTCAACTACACTTATGTTAAATAGTATCAAACAATATGTACTAAGTCGGCTGAATGTTGATACTCGAGTCCAGTAATCCACTCGGGTGATATACTGACACTCGGGTGACACAGTGAACTGGCAACTCTGGCACTTGGTTGACACTGGGTGCTTAGGTCTCATTGATCACTCAGAGCTAGTATGCAACTCGGGTAACACTGGTGACTTGAGTGATACTGTTAACTGCTCGGTTGACACTGCAATTGCTTAGCTCAGTGAACATTGTAGGTTGTTAGCTCGGTCAACACTGTAACCATATAAATGACCAAGTGTTTTGGAACTAATTGAAAACATGTCTTTCCATAAGGTCTACAATCTCCCCCTTTGGAATTAGTGATAAAAACACTTATCATACCAAAACATTTGATCAAACTGATAAGTCAAAACTCCCACTCTCCATGTGCTTGGGTACTTGCTCGATTTTGACTACTTCTTTGCAACTCGGTTACAACTGACTCTATGTTTATTTTTCAAAATTGTTTTTGTAACTCTTATATATGTATTTATTCCTCTTCTCTGTACATATATTTCCTCATATATATACAAATTCTATCTTTTCCCCTTGTATACAAATTCTATGTTTCCCCTTGTTTTTGACACAAATGCCAAAAAAAGCATATCTACAAGGTAATAGAAAAATAGGAAAGGAAATCACTATGTACCTTTAGAATTTGAGACAAATTCTTGTCCCAATTGTCTTGCAACACCTTTAGGATGTGCAACTCAATCTTAATTTCTGCAGACAGCTCCATCATAAGCTTTGCAACTAAAAAGTTTTTGATTGCTGGTAAAAACAGGTTTTATGGGGACCCAAAACCCCTTACATTCAAAGAAAAAATATAAGTAGAAAAAATGGACTAAACAGAGACATGACTAGGAACCAGCCCGCTAACCCAAACGAAGACAGAAAGCCAGAGAGAAAATCCAGAAACTAGCTAGACTCTCCAGTAGCCAGAAGCCAAAAGATGACACGCCAAAAAATAGGGGAACACCAGAGCTACACAAACTCCAGGAGAGTTCCCTCCACTTCCTTCTTTTCTTCTAAGACCTTTTTGATGGCCATGTTGAAATCTGACAGCTCTAAAATCCTATCTTGAATTTTCTTCTTCCTGGCCGAATGTGTGTTCTTCCCCAGACCATCATCTTCATTGTCATTTTTGTCTTCATCGATCTTCACAATGGGGGAATCCATCTCATTTTTATTGGAGTTAAAATATTCCATAGTAGTACCCATGAGGACATTATTGTCCTTCATATGTTTTTTCAGAGTATTCTCCAAGGTGTCCAGTCTCTCCTACAGAGACTTTAGATTTTTCCCATCCTCCTTGTTCTATTTTCCCTCATGCCCTACCGACCCAGAATTAATAAGATCAACATGAGTAGATAGAGCTCTGAAGTTCAGATGAAGACTTTTGATTTCCTTAAATACCCATTTCATTAGTCAAAATGAGTACAAGGACATAACTTTGGTAGTTTGAAGAACCCCAAATAGGTGCTCAATTTTATCATCCATGTCCTCCTGGATAAATTGGACATTCCGCTCATGCATATCCACTAGTCTAGAGAAAGGGATGTTCTTAGAGGAAGTAGGGATATGGTCCTTATAAACATTGTCTTGACCTGGAGTATCTTCCTCTTTCTGTTCTGATTGCACCTCCATAAGAACCTCAAGCTTTGGAGAAATGGGCATGTCATGCTCTTCCAAACTCGCGTAATTTACCAAAATGGGTACTTTTTTACCTCCCACATCCTTCTAAAAAACCTCAGACATTTTACATTTTTCCTTAACAATGTGGGACTCCTTAGTTTTAACATCTTCCTAATCAGAGGCACTCACTAAGACAGAAAGAGACTCCTTACTATCATCATCAAACTGGGAGTGGGGAATGTAGTCGGTCTCATCATAACCATAAGTACTCACAGCATCCGAGTCTATTTCCATTCCCTTATTTTTCTCAAACTTTAGCTTTTTGATAGTCAGTTCCACCTTATCATCTCCAACCCTATGCCATTTTCCAGCCTTAGCAGAGATTGAATCTTTTAGGGAAATAATAAGAGGAATGGAAGCCGCAATTTTTTTAACATTTTAAACAATCAAGAGAATCAATCCCTCATGTAGAATGGGATTTCTATCCTTATGCCTATGGTCAGTAATGCTATGACGGAGCGATTGTAACAAGTATAAGGGGAAAGAAATTCTCACCTTATGACGAAAATGACATAATAGCACAAAGTGATAAGAATAGGCCCTTTTGTATCTTCTGTCCAAAGACACATACTCCATGATTGTCATAAGAACTTTAGCCTAGAAATATTTAATGGAGCTAACATCATAACACCCACTAGAGTCTTTCACTAGGTTGTCTGCTTCCACTCTGTCCTTGGGGAAATGTTGAATGGCCTTCTTGGATATCTTTTTGTCTCTGTAAAATTTTATGCCTTTAGTGTTTAAGCCCATAACCTCTGCTATCAAATCTTTGGTGATCTTAATGGCCATGCCTCCGATCACCACAGTCCCGTCCTTCTAGCTTTCCACAAAAGCATTCATGATTGCATCTTTAGAGCCATGAAGCCGCTCCATATAGTTAGTGAGGCCTCCCTTTTTAAGTTTATCCCAAATGTCTATTTGGGTTTTCCATTTGTTATAATTTTTTGACTCCTTTTTGTTTAACCCACCCCCCATGATACCTTGAAGATAGCTAACAATGGTAGAAGAGAAGCAGAGGCAGAGTAAAAATGACAAGATCAAATTTTGTAAACAGCCAAAGAACACGTGTCTACATTTAACCTTCTTGGGAAAGACATACCTTTCCATAATCTTGTTGCCATCAATTAATTAAAGCCATAAATTCATGAGAGATTTTTTATATTTTCCAAATCTGCTCATTTTCTATGAGTCAGATCATATGCCAACTTGGCCCTCACTTCAACCGTCAAATCAGTAACTCCATGCCAGGTCATGATACCCTCAGCCTTAGCTTCTATGTTAGACAACTCATCCTCTATACAATTCACTTCCCTGAAGGTATGCAAAATGATTTCATTGGAAAATGAATTAATGATTAAGGAAGCCTCATCAATAATCACCTTGATAGACCATAATGGCTTAGTTATCCCTTTAATGAAATTTAAGATATTCATTGAATCACCTTCGATCCAAACTTTTGAGGGCATAGTTTTATTGATTAGCTTAAGATTTTGTAGTAGGGCCACCACTTCCTCCATGTGATTGGACTAGACACCAATAGGGAATGCCAAGGCTACAAGATAGTTTTCCTCATCATCACGGATAAGACCACCACAACCCACAAGGCCTGGGTTTCCCTTCGCAGCACCATCAAAATTAGCTTTAATCTAGCCAATAGGAGGGGAAAGCCAAATGAAATTCTCCCACATGGAGGGAGACAAAGCCATAGTGCCATTCAAAAATCCAACATTGGAATCCAACACTTCACCACTAAACATATTACCATTCTCTCAGACGCTTCTTTTAATCTTCTCCACTATGACCACCGAAGGTAAAGCCTTATCATGAAATACTCTATCATTCCTTTTTCACCAAAGTTTCTAGATGATGTGAGGAGATATAATATTCCATAGAGAGCTCACAATAGGAACAACAACATTCCTCCAATTCTTGAAAAAAATTTCTAGATTGTTCGAAAACATCCAGTGAATATTCCAGCTTTGCAGGGTAAGACACCAAACTTCTCTAGAAATACCACAATCAATAGACAAGTGGAAAACTGAATCCTCCTCCTATTTACACAGGAAACATCTATTCAGCAGAACCTTTCCTCTTTTTTGAAGGTTGTCAATGGTCAGGATCTTGTTCTGCAAAACCATCCAAAAAAACATGTTAATTTTTGGAATGAGCCTTTTATCCCAAACTTGATTCCAGAAAGGAAGAGGGTCCGGGGTTTTAATAAAGATCTCAGATGCTGAAGCCACAGAGTAGAGACCTAATGAAAGCTTTCCCCATATCAACATATCCTCCTTTGAATTATCCACTTTCTAGACATTCAAATCCAACATGAGAGGTTTGAGCGAGAAATCAACTTTTGAAAGGTCAAACCAGTTCTGATTATGTCAGTAATCAGAAACATACAAACCCAATCTAAGTTTACAAAAATCAATAATAGGTTGAAAAGAAGGATTGGAAATCAGAGGAAGATCTTTTTCCCAGCAATCATCCCAGAACAGGATTCTCCTGCCATTACCCAAAAGCCACTTGGCTCCCTTAAAAGCCGTATCCTTAGCTTTTTGGATACTATTCCAAATGAAAGAACCCTGCACCTTCACATTAGAATTCATAAAATCCGACATGTGGGGGAATGAGATGAGATTATTTTTTAATAATTTCATTCCATTCTTTATTTTCACCATATGTACGCCATATTTTCTTAGCCAAAAGAGCCTAGTTAATAACCTTTAGTGGCCTTATCCCCAACCCTCCCCATTTCTTTAGGGTACAAACCTTGTCCTATGCCACTAGGGCAAGTCTCTTTTTGTCTTTCACTCTAGACCAAAATAAATTTCTCTGAATAGATTCTATCACTTTGGAAATTTTTCCTGGGATCCTGAATAAGCTCATTGCATATATGGGGAGGATTTGTAGAGAAGCCTTCAAAAGTTGGAGTTTACCAGCTTGGCTAAGAAGATCTCCTTTCCAACTAGCTAATTTCCTATTAAATCTGTCCACAATACCCACCCAAAAAGAGTCAGAGGGTTTCAACCCCAAAGAGAGACCAAGATAGGAAGCAGGAAAAGATCTAATATCACACCCTAAGATGCTAGCAATCATGTTTTTCCTATCCAATACAATATTAATAAAGAACAAAGAGCTTTTCTACCAATTCACAGTTTGACATGTAGCTGAAGAGTAGATAATAATGGCCTTTTTAATCCTTATGGCTTGCTGGATAGAAGAAGACCCCATAATCACCGTGTCATTGATAAATTTCTCATAAGAGAAAGACCTCAAAGCAGAGGAGGGAATAAGGCCCTAAAGGGAACCTTCAAAGGCTAGTTTCTAAAAATAGTGACCAAGACCTTCCACCAAGATAGAAAAGAGAATAGGGGATAGAGGATCCCCTTGATGGAGCTCATGAGTAGGTTTAAAGAATCTAGAAGAGGAACCATTAATGATGATAATAGCCATTGAGGTACTAATAAGCTGGGAAACAAGCTACAACAATTTCTCGTTGAAACCAAAGGATTGAAGAATCTTGATTAAAAATTCCTAGTCCACCCGGTCATAGGCCTTCGAGAGATCAAGCTTTAGCAGGAAACCATGATTAGAGGAAGAGTGAGTGGATTGAATGACTTCATGAATCTTCATAATTGAGTCCAAGATTTGCCTCCTGGAACAAAACCACTGTATTGGGGAAAAATGATATTAGGAAGAATAACCAACAACCTAAGGGTAAGAACCTTAGAGAAAATTTTGTACACTGAATTAAAAAGGCTAATTGGTCAAAAAGAGTCAACAGAATCAGAACTAGGGGATTTAGGAATTAAAGCAATAAAGGTCATATTAATCTCCTTGAGAAAGGTTCTGGAACCAAAAAATTCTTTAATAGCATGACAAATATCATTTCTGACAATATGCCAAAATTTATGAAAAAAGAATCTAGGGAAATTGTCTGGACCCGGGGATTTTTCTCCCTCAAAGGAGAATGCAGCTTTCTTGACTTCCTCAGAGGAAGGTATGGCAGTCAAAAACTTGTTAGTAGGATCATCCACTAAAGAATGAATATTGTCAAGGATTAAAGCTTGATTATCCAAAAAAAGCAACTGATGTCTGGAGAGAAGAGAGGAAAAAAAATCTACCATAGGCAGAGAAATCTCCTTATCATTGCTAACCACTCTAGAGGATACCCTAAGCTTGTATATTCTGCTAGAGGCCCGATGTTTGGAAGCTGACAAATAGAAGAACTTGGTGTTCTTATCTCTAGCCTTCAACCATAGAAATCTAGACCTTTGTCTCCAGTACACTTCCTCTTTAGAGATGATGTTATGAGTCTTGGCCAAAAGCATTGACTCAGTTTCCTTCAGGTCCTGAGACAAACCTATTGGAGATTTCTTCTGTGAAAATAGTTGATTGTATGTTTGTCATTGATGACAACATATAATATATAGTAGTGTCCTATAAGCAATTATCAGTACAAATATTCTGGAGCCTTGCGCATTTACATCTATGTTGTAGACATGTTCTAGATGCCATGTTCATACATAAAGATTCAGCTATGTAGTTGCAGTTGAATTATGTTAACTTGTTTTGGTAGTTACAGTTTCTGGAGATTATCTGTTAAGAGCCGACGTATTTACATTGTTTCTTGAGTTGCACCTATCTTTAGGATATGCATGTTTTTTTTCATGTTTAGTTATGAGTTAATGATGATTATTCAAAGGTGCTAAATGTGTTTTAATAGAAGCCCAATGTTTGAGTTAATTTGGTAAAGCTGACTATGTGAAATGACGCGTCCACTCATTTTGAGTTGCATGGTCCTGACCTTGATTGTGTGCTTAGTTAAGATGACAAGGAAGTTGCTGAGGTGTTTCCTACAGCCGTCGTGACCTTATCCTTGGGGAAGATACATATAGCAGTTCAAATGTGATTGCTAAGTGTGAAAAATGAAGTGAAAAAGAAAAGACAGAGCAGAGCAGAAAGTTAGACAGTAAAGCTACATCATTCATCAGTTGAAGATCTATGTGAAGAAGCAGAAGAAGATTACAATTCACTGGAACTGATCAAGACAACAAGTCTACTCAAATAGTTCATTATCAGATATAGTGTATATCTGCCTTACAGAAGGTTTCAACCTTCACCATTTGAGCAGTGAGCTATTGGACAGTGTGTCCTCACCCCTAACAGGGTTATTTGTAAAAGACTCCTAACAGGGTCTGACCTTTGACCAAGTTTTTGTACTTATTTCATTGTAAAGATCAACTCCTAATAGGGTTGCAAGATCTTCTAACAAGGATCATTATAAACTATTACATTTATTTTTGGGTGCTAAGCACCACCAGGGTTTTACCTAATTTGGTTTTCCCCATTACCAAAATTGTGTTTATCAATTCTGTGTTATCTTGTTGAGTTTATGTTTAAAGTTATTCTATACTTAATTGGAAAAAGAATTGAATCTTGTAGATAACTGATTCACCCCCCCTCTCAGTTATCTCTTGGGACTATTCCTAACAATTGGTATCAGAGCCAAGTGCCTTGGAGAGAAATCTTAATAGATTAAGGTAGATCAGATGGCATACTTCATAAAAGAGAGTCCTCAGTTTGATGGAGAGAATTATCTTGACTGGAAGAACAAAATGATAACACATCTACAGTGCGTTGGTTTTGAGATTTTTGAAATAGCTACACAAGAAGTTGTTGTTCCCTCTCTGAAAGACCTTGAAAAAGATGATGCTACCAGTAAACAAATGGATGTATTCACCACTAATGCAATTTCCAAGGAAGCCCTTATAAGTGCATTATCTGACAGTGAATTCTCTGAGATTAAGAAAGTAGACAAAGCCTACACCATATGGAAGTATTTAGAAGATATTTTTGAAGGAGATATTCAAGAAAAGAATGCACGGAGAAAGACATGGAAAAATAAGTATAACAACTTAGAGATGCTACCTAAAGAGAACATCAGAGCTTACAACCAGAGGATTAATAAAGTAGTTTTAGGAATCAGAAACAATGGTGGAGAAATTTTAGAGGAAGACAAAATGGAAAAATTGATGACAACATTGACAGCAGACTATGAGAGAAAGATCAATATCTCAGATGAGACTTTGAAATTTTCAAAGGACTTTATGAGAGAGACTTTGACCAGAAAAATCTATGCATTTGAGATATCAAGATTGAAGACAGAACCTAAAAGTGAAACAACTTTCAAAGCCTCAACCCATGGTAAGAAATCCTTGAGCAGCTCTAGTAATAATGAGAAAGAAGAAGTGGATACAGAACTAGAAGAAATCATCTCTATGATTTCCAAGAAAGAAAGGAAAGGTAAAGGAAAATATGAAGGACAACTACCATTCAAATTTTTTTGATGCAACAAAGTTGGCCATTTTGCATCCAAGTGTCCTACAAGAGTCAAGAAGTTCAGATCATATTACAAACCTAAATATACAAAAGAATGCTACCATGCTAAAGATGGAGTAACAAATGAAGATTTAGGAGAAGATGAAATTGGATTCATTTCCATTAAAGACATTGAGAAAATGCTTGAAGAAATGGACAATGAAGATGAAAATAAAGCACAAGAGTTAGCACTAGTTTCCAAAGAAGACATCAGAACTGACTGGATCATTGATAGTGGATGCTCACATCACATGATAGGAGACAAAGATATATTTGTACATCTGGACAAGTAAAAAGGTGGTATGCTTAGATTTGGACATAACACTCCCAAACCTATCATAGACAGAGGTTCTATTACCTTAGATGGAAAGAACAAGACAGATGATGTTCTTTATGTTGATGGTTTACATCATAACCTACTAAGTGTTAGACAATTGCTTGACAAAGGATATCAGTTGGAATTCAAAGATAACAAGTGCATCATTAATATAAAATAAGGAGATATGATTGCATCAGGCTCTAAGACTAAAGGTAATTTCTTTCAGCTCAATTCAGAAGTAATTTGTTTTGTTGCAAAAGTAGATGACAGTTGGCTATGGCACAAAAGACTTTGTCATGTCAATTTTGACAACATAGTAAAGATAAGCAATGTAAAGGCAGTAAGAGACCTTCCGTATTGCAAGACCAGTTGATACTATGTGTAGGGAATGTGTGATGGGAAAGCATGTAAGGAGCTCATTTAGAAGCAAGTAGAACTCAATAGAAAACAAATTGGATCTAGTGCATACAGACTTATATGGTCCTACTCAAACAAGATCATACTATGGAGAAAGGTATTTTATTTTGTTTGTTGATGATTTTTCAAGGATGATGCGGGTTGTATTCTTAAAGGATAAGTCTGAAGCTTTTGAGAAGTTCAAAATATTCAATGCTAAAGTTGAAAATGAGTCTGGATTAAAACTAAAGTGTTTGAGATTAGATACAGGAGGAGAATTCACCTCTGACCAGTTTTATGAGTATTTCAAAGAACATGGGATCAAAAGGTAGTTGAGTGCTCCTAGAACTCCTCAAAAAAATGTGATTTCAAAAAGAAGAAATAGGATCATACTGGACACAACGTGCACTATCATAATTGAAGGAAAAGTTGTGCACACCTATTGGAGAGATGCAGTCAATACAGTAGTCTATACTATCAACAGAATACAACTAAGGCCAGGTGCAGATAAAACACCTTATGAACTTTGGTTTGGTAATAAACCTACAGTAAAATACTTTAGAATCTTTGGAAGCAAGTGCTACATCAAGAGAGATGATGGTGTTGGTAAGTTTGATGCCAGAAGCAATCAAGGTATTTTCCTTGGTTACTCTACTAAACGCAAAGCATATAGATGTTTTAAATTGAGATTGAAGAAGATAATTGAAAGTACACATGTGAAGATTGATGAGAAGTTCATGATTCAAGAAAGATACTATGATTATGCACCTATGATTGAAGATGAACCCAGGCCTAGTAGTAAGGAAAATTTTATTGAAGAAATGTTTGATTGTATTGATGTAACATGCAATGACCCTGAAACAAGCAAAGAAGAATCACAGATAACAGATGAGGATGTCACACCTAAAGTTCCAAAATTCACAACTAGATACCATTAAAAAGATGATATCATTGGAGATCAGAGTAGTAGAGTTTTGGTAAGATCTAAAGAAAAAGGTTTAACAGTTGATGAAGAGGTATGTTTACTTTCACAAATTGAACCTTTAAGTGTTGAAGATGCATCTAATGATTCAGATTGGCAGAAATAAATGAAAGAAGAATTAGATCAGATAATCAAGAATGATACATGGGAACTGGTCCCTAGACCTTGTGAAAAAAATGTGATTGGAACAAAGTGGATCTTTAGGAATAAATGAATGAAAAGGTACAGTGGTAAGAAACAAAGAAAGACTGGTATGTAAAGGATATGCACAAAGAGAAGGAATAGAATACACTATTACATTTTCCCCTGTTAGCAGACTGAAAGCTATCAAGTTTTTTTTGGCCTATGCAACATTCAAGAACTTTAAAGTATATCAAATGGATGTCAAGTCAGCCTTTTTGAACTGTGACTTGAAGGAAGAAGTATACATAGAACAGCTTGAAGGTGTTAGTTTATCAGATAAACTAGACATGGTATGTAGACTAAACAAAGCCCTTTATGGACTTAAATAGGCCCCAAGAGCTTGGTATAAGAGACTTAATGGTTACTTAATCAAGATTGGATTCAAAAAGGGAGCAACAGATTGCAACTTATTCATGAGAGAGACACCTAATGGAATACTACTTGTTGCTATCTTTGTTGATCACATTATCTTTGGAGGTAATGAAAAGCTTAGTGCATAATTTTCCAAAGAGATGCAAAGTGAGTTAGAAATGAGCATGATTGGACCTACCAAATATTTTTTGGGATTGAATGTAAAAAAAATAAACAAAGGCATATTCATAAACCATTCTAAGTATGTGAAGGAGATATTGAAGACTTTCAAAATGGAAGATTGCAAACTAGTAAGCACCCCCATGATAACAGGAAGAAAGCTTTCAAAAGATGATGATTCCACAGTAGTTGATAAGACACTATACAAGTCTATGATTGGAAAACTAATATATCTTATTCAATCTAGACCAGCTATTTCTAATACAGTTGGCATTGTTGGAATATTTGTAGTTAAACCTAAAAAAAATCACCTAATGGCAATAAAAATAATATTCAGATACTTAAAGGGGACTATAGACTATGGTTTATGGTATCCTAACTCAGATAATTTACAACTTCATGTGTATACAGGTGCAGATTGGGCAGGTTGTGTTGATGATAGGAAGAGTACCTCAGGAGGAGTAGTATTTCTTGGAGACAGGTTGGTTACTTGGACAAGCAAGAAGAAGAATTGTATCTCTTAATCAATAGCAGAAGTTGAGTATGTTGTACCAGCATTGAATTGTTCAACAATGGTTTGGATCAAACAGATGATTAAATACTTTGGTATTTTGATTGATTATCCTATTGTTATTCATTGTGATAACACTAGCACTATCAATATGTCAAAAAAACCTGTGATCCACGCAAAGACAAAACACATTGAGATCAAATATCACTTTCTAAGAGAAAAAGTTGCAGACAAAGAAGTAAAATTGGATTATGTAAGCACTAAAGAATAGTTAGCAGATATTTTTACAAAGCCTTTATTAAAAGATACTTTTGAGTATCTCAGGGAGAAGCTGGGAGTAATTCCCTTTCCTAAGTCTGATTAGAATTTGCAGCAAGAACATCATTCCTTAGTGACTGATGAATGGTTGACTACTCTACTTCTAGAGTAGTACCTGTGCTTAATGGTATTTGGCACCCTTTTCCATTGATGTCAAAGTGGGAGTATATAGTAAGGGTGAGAATATACTCTGGGGGAGTATATAGTCATGAAAATAAAAACACAGTCAGAGGAGCTACATTAGTGAAGAGGAACCTTTGATGAGGATATTGAGAAGATTGTAAAAATAAGAAGGATACTTTGGGTTGATGGTGTTTTTTATATCATATGTTGCCATCAATGTCAAAGGGGGAGATTGTTGGAGATTTGCTTCTGTGCAAATAGTTGATTGTATGTTTGTCATTGATGACAACCTATAATATACAACAATTTCCTATAAGCAATTATCAGTACATATATTTTGGAGCCTTGCGCATTTACATCTATGTTGTAGACATGTTCTGGATGCCATGTTCATACACGCAGATTTGGATATGTAGTTGTAGTTGAATTATGTTAATCTATTTTGGCAATTATAGTTTCTGGAGATTATCTGTTAAGAGACAACATATTTACATTGTTTCTTGAGTTGCACCTATCTTCAGGATATGCGTTCTTGTATTCATGTTTAGTTATGAGTTAATGATGATTATCCAAAGGTGCTAAACATGTTTTAACATAAGCGTGATGTTTGAGTTAATTTGGTAGAGCTGACTATGTGAAACGACGAGTCCACTCATTTTGAGTTGCACGGTCCTAACCTTGATTGTGTGCTTAGTTACGCCGACAAGGAAGTTGTTGAAGTGTTTCCTATAGTATTTGTGACCTTATCCTTGGGGAAGATACATATAGCAGTTCAAATGTGATCGCTAAGTGTGAAAAATGAAGTGAAAAAGAAAAGACAGAGTAGAGAAGAAAGTTAGATAGTAAAGCTACATCATTCATCAGTTGAAGATCTATGTGAAGGAGAAAAAGAAGATTACAATTCTCTTGAACTGATCAAGACAACAAGTCTACTCAAATAGTTCATTATTAGATATAGTGTATATCTACCTTACAGAAGAATGCAGCCTTCACCATTTGAGCAGTGAGCTCTTGGACAGTGTGTCCTCACCCTAACGGGGTTATTTGTAAAAGACTCCTAACAGGGTCCAACCTTTGACCAGGTTTCTATACTTATTGCATTGTAAAGATCAACTCCTAACAAGGTTGCAATATCTTCTAACAAGGATCATTATAAACTAGTACAGTTATTTATGGGTGCTAATTCCCTTCGGGGTTTTTACCTAATTTGGTTTTCCCCGTTACCAAAATTGTGTTGTTCAATTATGTGTTATCTTGTTGAGTTTATGAATAAAGTTATTTTTTACTTAATTGTAAAAGAATTGAATCTTGTATATAATTGATTCACCCCCCCTCTCAGGTATACCTTGGGACTATTCCTAACAAAACCAATCTACTGAATAGAATCTTGAATAGAGTCAAGTTCCTTTTGCAAGTCCAGCTTAATTTTGAAGATGTCCCCAAACACTTCCTTACTCCAAACCTTAATATTTTCTTTAATATGCTAGAGTTTCATAGACACCTAAAACATAGCAGTCCCATGAATGTCCACATTTCACCATTCCTAGATTCTCTACTGTAATTTAGGGTGGTCAATCCACATTTTTTCAAATCTAAGGGGTATATTTCCCTTCACCTTCTGAAAAGTTGTTACAATGGATTAGTGTCTTTGCATGAGAAATATGTTTTTGCATGACATCCATATGAGGAAGGAGTTGAATTTGTATAGATGATAGGTATTCCCTTGTTCTTCCTTCTTCCCTTAGTAGCTCTGCATACAGATCAGTCAAATACTTGATCTTTATGAAATGTGTTGAACTTGAACTTGGATTAAGTGCAAACTGGTTTGCACTTGCCTTCAAATTTGTATCAATCTTTGTCAGCTTGTCCTTTATTTCCATGGTAAAGTTAGAAGTGTCACTCAACTTTACAAATAATGCCACAACATTATTCACAGTGGTTTCTAGAGAGATAATGATAGTGGTTAGCTTCACTTCATCTATTTTAATCTTACCTGCAACATTCTCTAGAACCTTATTCTCAAATTGTATTTCTTCCTTTTGCAGTAATTTTTCCTATCCACTAAGATCATGATTAAACTTGTGGACTATGTAAAAAATTTGGTCCATTATAGATTCATCCTCATTGACTTCAATCTCTGGTGAATCAAGGAATATACCTTTGATTTCCTCTAGAACTCTATTCCTTTTCTTCTCGGCTTGGAGCTTCTATTGTTTTTCTCTTTTCTTCCATAGCTCCCCAAGGATGTCTATCTTCTCAGCTGTCAGGCTAGAAAGATCCCAATTTGGAATCACAATATCTTCCTCAAGGTCAACTTCATCAGTTATTGTTTCCTTTTTTTTACCTTTGTCCTTTGGATTAGGTGAAGGAACAATTCCCATACCTTTTCAATCCTCATCCTTGTCCTCAATGTTCAGTTGGAGTAGGATATTAACTTTTAATGCACCAACTACAGAATCAATGCTAACTATAGAAAAATTCGCAGTGTCCTTCTATGACTCAGTCTGGCTTGGCCGAGTAATAGGTAGAGCCTGATGCTCAATTCCTACTAGTCTTGATGTAGACTCTGTGGTCTTTTCCTTTCTCAGAGATAAGATATCTTGGATAGGTGATTGGGGCAGGAATGCCATCACTTCTACTGCTATCTGTTCAACATTAGATTCTTCAATAGTCTGCACCTCAAGTAGTTCTTCATCTTTAACCTATACATGAGGGTCTGTATTATTATTTTTGTCTTATCATCTCCTTTTTCAAAAAAAGTTGACTTCCACACCTTTGTTGCAGTCTACACAACATCCTCTACTTCATTGCTAAGGATTTGAAAAGTCCTAAACTTTGGGGTGTGATTACTCTCATACTTGGTCATAGCATATTTTACCTCTTTATCAGTCATAGTAGGCATGACTTACTTCAAGGTTTGTTTTCTGATGTCCTTTTCAATCTAAACTACATTGTTCCAGTGAATGGTGATTTCCTTGAGAAGGTCTTCAGTCATATGGATTTTTAATTCAGATGGATCATACTTACATCTTACCATATTCTCTACTAATGCATCCTCAATCATCTTTTGCTCATCCTTTGTTCTGGTAGCATACTTCAGTAATTTGAGACATCCCATATTACTGCCTCCTTTCAATTCTTCAACCTTATACTCAAAGGTAGGTGGTGGCTTCTTGAATGTAACTATATATTCTTCATCATCTTCTTTAGGCAATCCTGTTTTCTTCTAGATCTTCTAGGTTTGTTTGCAGTAAAGATAGGGGTAGTGACCTTTGGTGTTTTCTTTGGGGCTAGCCTCTTCTTCTTAGGAGGCTCTTCTTCTACCTCTTCCTCTTATTTCTCAAGTTCATCTTCTTCTACCTTTATTTCATCTCATTTTATTTCAGTGATCAAAGGAAGAGAGTGTTGGTACTCAAAAATACAAGGGTTTTTGAGTACCTTGTTAAATATTTGCATCCTGACCCCTTATGAGTGCTTTTTGAGCCTTTTTTCCTTGATGAAATTCTAAATTTTTTCATGCATGCCAAGTGTTCATCACTCTTGTTTAGGCATATGAATACATCATAGTTCATCATTTTCAAGTTTTGATTCAATTGGTGATGTCTTGTTTTGAGCACTTGTCCATTATGCATTTGTTGTTTAAAGTGTCATTTTGCTGTAACAGGCATAGTTTGCATTGGAATAACTTGCATCCTTTTGTGTTTCATAGGTCACCACTTTGGGAATGTTTTAAATGTATATAATAGATATTATATTTAAAAACCTAAGTCATTTTGAATCCATTTGATAAGTTTCCGAATTCCCCAAAGTTGGTCCTGTAAAACTGTCATGTTTCTCTGTTTTGCCCATAATTATGAAATGGCCTACTTTGAACTTCTGCAAGTTGTACCCGGTTGAATGCCCTGCATAATTGAGATTTCCCCTGTGTTGGAAACATGAAAATGTACCTATTTTAAGAGTTTCAGACTAGTAACAATCCATTTGTCCACTTTGCCAGCTTGATTCCAAATCCAAATTCTGCATATTTACTGAGTTTAAAATTAGAAAAGTTGTAAGGTGCTAAATTTGTAGATTAATGATAATTGATCAGTTCACTCTCAGTGAAATATTAGTTGAGGATTAATGTTCTATGTGTGAAGGTGAATTAGGTTTCAGAGATTCAGATGCTGAAGGATCTTCTTGATGATTTTATGAATTCAGTATCGAAGACAGTTTGTGCAGTTTGTCAATGCTGGACAAAATGAATATTGCAGAATGGTCACTTTCAGAGAGTGGTAACTTTGTGTCTGAAAGTTGTTTTTGAGAACTAAATTTGGGAAAATTCTATTTACATGTAAATGTATTACCTGAACCGGTGGTGAAGTCTCAGGGCATGTTTTAGTAGTCTTGCAAAAGTCAATCCGAATGAGATTTATGTTGTTTCTGCGTTTGCACTTGCACAGTATTCTGGAATGCCAAAGTTTGATCAGTTGCACCTTGCACAAAAAGTTGAATATGGAAAAACCATATAACATGTATTTTCATCATGGGTGACTGAATCATTTTACCAAGTGATGACTCTTCAGGAGTTAATCTAGTATCTTTTCGAGTTACATTTCTGGCAGTGTTTGCATAAGTTTGAAAACTTCTGATTGCAGAATATAATGAAATTACTTACTTTGAGTGGTATTATCTTTTTACCCTAATGTTTTCAAGCCAATCCAGTTGGAAAATATGTTCAGATGTTGGAGAAGAGTATTTCTTCCAGTCCTCATACATGCAAGGGGTCATGCAGTCATTTTTTAGAGCTTGTTGCGGAAGCCAATTGCCGTTAATGAGTGCAGTCTACATAAATGTTAAAAATGATTATAAAGTTTGCGAGTTTGATGCTTTCTGGTTTAATTGCGATATGTTTTATACTTACAATGGGTAAGCATATCTGAAGCACATGAATTTGCTGACAGAGGACAAAAGAAGAATGCAAAGTGTGGAATTTAAAAGTCACTAGAGCACTATCCGGATATGCCTATTGCAATGATACATTGTGAATTTTACTGAGCTTATCACAATATGAGTTTGCGCCCACAAACTGGAGATTAATGACAACTGGAAAAATATTGAAGAAAATTTTCTTCAAATTTTAAAACCAAATGCCATAAGAGGCCAACGCTATGAATTTGAAGACTTTTTTCAAACTTTTAGAACATTGCCAAAACAAAATACTGAATGCTGAATGAAGATCCCATGTAGTCGGAGGGATTGGAGAATGTTTTAAATGTTTTAAAGATAGTTTAAATATTAAAAAAACATTTACAAATGCATAACCTGCACAACATGCTAAAGGTTGAATGAGCAGAGACTCCACAAAAAGATAACGCCAAAGACCAAACATTGCAAAAAATAGAACAAATTATTCTAGCGCAGGAGAGCAAGCACATGGAGAATTGCGCTGATTGTAAATGAAAACATTTAAAATTTTTAAGTCAACACATGGAAAAGAAAAAACCACGTGATCCATAGAGGAAGTTCACCCAAGGTAGGAAGGAAGAAAAGCCCACGCATGGGCACTTAAAACAAAGCCATTGCAAAGAAAAGCTAGAGCAAAGGCTGCCTAGAAGTCAGATTGAGGCTGCTACGCATCAAGTCTAAAACATTTAAACAAGTGTCATTGGAAAATGCATGAAGGAATGTGTAGCATTGAGGAAGACTTGTGTAGACTTAGAAGCAAGTTTTAAACACTTAATAAACAATTCCACAGCAAAGAACAACACAGGGAGTCTTGCGTAGGACAATGTGAAGGAGATGAAACATTTACAAAGCATATGCTATTGCCAAGTTTAAAACCAAGTCACATGCTGCGTTGAATTCCTGAAGACATAAAAAAACACAAGAAACATTAATAAGAAACTATGCAGGTATGCAGGAGAGGCTTCTAAGCTTGAAAATGCAATATGCATTTATCCCACATTGCTCATAGGTGGGGAGTTTCTAGTATTTAAATACTAAAGCACACATATTATGATATGAATAAGAAAGAACCAAGAGGCTTTGGCTGGAGTATTCTATGTGTGGTGGGCCCACTAATTTTGAAGCAAAATGCAAAAGAGGATTTAAAAACTTAAAAGGTTTAATCCCACATTTGCCCTGTTGGGGAAAAGTAAAATGTTTATAAGAAAGAACGCACAAAATGTAATATGAAAATGAAGCCCGGAGGATCTCCACGTGTAGGTGATAGATGCATTGGGAAGCGTTCCTAGGTGATAGAAACCATATTTTGGTGGGACCTGCAGAGCTGATATGGCGGGTAAGTTGGTGTAAAAGACTGCAGGATTCGCATGAATCCCGAGGCGATAAAAAATTGACGGACGACTTAATGACTTAATGAGAAAGTTGCAAGGAAGATATGTTTAAGCAATTAATTCCTGTCGACACATGGCAGAGGTGACAGCTGGGTAGATAGCAAGGTGACAAGGTGGCGATGACGTGGCAGCATGTCAGACAGGCATGTAGGTTGGGCATGAATCTCGAGGCAACCAGGATCAATGGTTGACTTAAAGGCTTAATGGGAAGATGCATGAGATATACCCATTAAGCCATTAAGTCTAAGTGACATGTGGCAAGGTAGACACATGGTGCAATCCGGTGCAGTGCAAAGGCATCATATGAGAGATTGACACGTGGCACCAAATGGTCACACATATCCAATCAAAGAATGACAAGTGGCATACAATCAACAAGCTATATCCCTAATCTGGAACCAACTGAAACTAGAAGCTCCTGGAGTTAAGCACAACTTGAAACTCAATATGGAGGCCAATAATTTGGAACCCTATAACAATGGAAGAATTATAATATGTAGCCAAAGAAAAAGATCTCTAGATATTATCTTGAAACACCATCTGTCCTCTCTGTTCTAACCAATTTTGAGATGAGTCACTCTTTCCTCATTCTATTCAAACTGATTTGATCCTGCACCAAAATTGACTGCAAAATCAGAATCCTCATTTCAATACCTTTTCAACAGTATATGATAGTTGATACTTTTGATAAAATTTGTCCCCTGTATCACTAAAAAAACTTTCCCTTCCCATGCATATTTCTTGAATAATTTTGAAATATTTGTGCCTTTTCAATAGTCAAACTATTGAGTTGAGATGATTTCCAATTAAATATCTGTATTTTAGCCTTTTCTCCCACATTACACCACAATTTAAAATGATTTTATCTCAAAAAAGAGAGGGTTAAAGAACTTGCATGTTGAACTTAATCCTAGGGTCCACTTAATGACTTAATGATAAAGTGCTCAACATCTAACCATTAAGCCATTAAGGGAGAGTCAAATTTGTCCAAATCTTGTGCAGTGTGGGAGAAAAGGCTAAAATATAGATATTTAATTGAAAATCATCTCAACTAAATAGTTTCACTATTGAAAAGTCACAAATATTTCAAAATTATTCAAGAAATATGCACGGGAAGGGAAAGTCTTTTTTAGTGATTCAGGGGGCAAATTTTATCAGAAATATCAACTATCATATACCATTGGAAAGGTAATGAAATGAGGATTCTAATTTTGTAGTCAATTTTGGTATAGGATCAAATCAGTTTGAACAGAATGAGGAAAGAGTGACTCAGCTCAAAATTGGTTAGAGTAGAGAGGAAAGATGGTGTTTCAAGAAAATATCTGGAGATCTTTTGCTTTGGCTACATATTAGAATTCTTCCATTCTTACAGGGTTCAAAAATTTTGGCCTCCTTAGTGAGTTTCAAGTTGTGCTTAACTCCAGGAGCTTCCAGTTTCAGTTGGTTCCAGATTAGGGATATAGATTGTTGAATGTACTAGTTTTTCTTAAGTAGAATAGATTTTCATTGGTCTTTTGCAGCTTATTGAACATGAATTTGTCTGATTGCAAATTTGTGATTTTTTAGTACTTAATACAAAATTTCAAGATTCATATCTCTCCTTGGTGTCAGTCTTGAGAAGTCTCAATTTTCTAATTGTCTGCATAGGGTTTACCTATGTATGTGTTATCATTCTCCAGTTCTGATCTAGGATCAGATTAAATAATGTTATGGATGTGACACAGTTTCATTCGGTTGTCTTCAAGAGGATTTCTATAAGTAGTAATGATTTGGACTGATTGTATTTATGGATTAAAATCATTGGCAATAGTTTATTACTACATTTTTGAATTTGGTTAGAGGACATTGCCCATGGATAAAGTACTGGCTGGTGATTAGTATCTTCTGTACCTATGCATTTTTAGTTCAATCTTGGTTATATTCTATAATTTAAACATAAACTCTGACATATCTGAAGGTTTTATGTGGTTTGTGGTGTTGCACTAATCTCATGCTCCAATTCAAGGTTGATGTTCAATGGGTGATTAGTCGGTCACCTAGTATCTCTCGGTCGTATTGAAGCTTTTGTGAGATCACTGTTGATCGATGCCTTATTGAATATTTGAAGGTGTTGAAGGGTGTCCCCCCTTGGTTTTACAGAACCTAAAGCGTAGAAGGATGGATCTGCATCCTTGTTAATTGGTCCTTTTCAGTCTTGGTTGAATACCGGGAGTTGGATACTCTTTAAAATACATCGAAGGGTGAAAAGGTTGTTGTCCAATCATCACAGTGTAAAAGGGAAACAAAAAAATGGTGACTCTACTGGGGATTTAAAGTAATTTGCAATAAATAATTTAGGTTTATCAAGTTGAGCTAGACTCCTATCCTGATTTTTTATAAATCCAGTTATTTTCTGCCATATCCATTTGAGGATAATAGTTCTTAATGTTTGTAAATCCAAAAGTTCTTCAGATCCTAATTGTCAGCCTGGTTGTTGTTGTTGAAAGAATTATGAATGTCTTCTTTGTGAAAGAATTATGTCAAATCCAATTGACTTGCTAAAAGTCTGTTATCCATGTTTGAATCCCAATTTTTCCTTGTTCTATTGGTGTTTTATTCATTCTCATAGCAGTGAGTGGAAACTCTGAAAGATCTCTACACAAGTGTGCATTTAATAAATAAATTTTATGATTAGTGGGAGACACTTGCGGCAAAGATTTAGTAGATTCTCAAAACATTCAGTGGTGGATCGACCAAATTAGAAAAGAATAAGGAGAATGACAGCAGCAAGATAATTATCCAGGTACTCCTCATTTTCTTTGAGAAATAATCAAGAATTGTTTCCCTATCAAGTGATAGCAGCACTAGTTAAAAGGGAAAAATACTAAAATAGGGTTCGCATACTACTGTGTTGTTAGTTTCAACTTTCATCTTTGGTTGTGGTATGCAAGTGGTTTGAAAAGTTTGATCAAGTTCTTTATGGTCAAAATGAAATATTGGTGAAGGCATTTGGGAATTTAATTTGTTTATTTCCAGCCTTGTGTATGTTGAGAGTAATCGTGCCTAATAAGATGTCTCAGCAATATAGTAAACAGGGTCTCAACATTAAGTTGTATTCAGACTTGAATTTCAATGGCATTCTGTACCCTAATTTTATTCCATCTGAAATTAGAAAACAATTGCCAAAGTTTAGTGGTATAAAAGATGAATTGGCTAAGAATAATTTGAATGAGCTCATTAATTTGATAGAGGACTTTGATGTTGTTCATGAGGATGTCATTGTGAAGTTGTTTGCACAGTCTTTGAAAGGTGAGGTGAGAGAATGGTTCTCATTTTCGTTACCACAATCTATCAACTCATGGAAAGAAATGGAAGAAGCATTCAATGAACAGTACAAAGAATGGGTTAGTGAATATGATTTGATTGCTGATTATTTGATATTCATATTGAAGATGAGGAGTTGGTATGTAATTTCAATCTTAGATTTATGAAGACATTGAAGAAAATTCCTGAGAAGTGTAGACCCCAAGATGTTATGGCTTTGGTTGTATACTTGTGCGTGTTTGATAAAAAAATGAGTTACAAGCTGAGAGATAGAGAGCCTCAAAATTTATATCAAGCATGTCAGATGGTGAGGGACATTGAAGGAATGATGAATTTTGGCTTCATGAGATGTCAGAAATCTGAAAACACAAATTTTTGTGGGACTGCATATGAGGCTGACTATAGAAGTGCAAAATCTCCATAGAATTCTTAGAATGTTTGGGATTTTTCTGCCCCAAATGACACACAGATGATTGGTACAAATCAGATTCAGAATGCAGATTTCAACCAGCAGTATAAAGGTTTTTCTGACTCTTCTTCACATATTCAATTTCAAGTTGAGACAAAGGTAAATGAGCATGTGAGAGTTGAGATAATCTCAGCAATAGATGTTCAAAAGCAACCTTCTTATGATGATCATGTGAGTGATAAATATGATGAAGACACTATAGATATTGATTCAGATAACTATCAGCATGTTGCTCCAATTATGGATTTGTCTTATGTATCTCCTAGTAATGCTGGTTATGTTTCTCATAACGCTAATGTGGAGCCAAGAAGTTCTATAATGGAATCAGAAGGAATGGATAAGCCTCAACATGTGTTTACTCCAGCTCTATGTGTCCCAAATGTTGTCTATGAAGAACCGATTGATGTGTGTATGCATGAATCCAAGCTTTCAAATGATTATATATGTGATGTTTCAGCACAAGAGCTCCTTCACACAGTTGGTTACTTTCCTTTTCAGTATTCTTATCAGCAAGATGATGATTCCAATTTTTCTCTCATGGATGAGGATGACTATGATATGGAAAGTGATAGTGGATGTAATGAATTTTTTAATCCACCCTTTGAAGAAGAAGTAGGTATGGATCATCCAATACTTTGTTGTTCATATTTTGAGAAGGGTTTCCATGTAGTTTCTAATCCTTTGTTTGAAGACATAGTTGAAAATGCAGCTGATTTGAATGATATACTAGATTATGAAAAGAATAACTATGGGAATCAGGATGAAATGTCTGATTCAATATCCTTCTCTAATGATCAATCATCTTCTAGTGTTGATTTTGAAGATTCTTGTAGTTCGGAAATGAATGAAGTTTCTTCTTATGAACTAAGTATGAAATTAGAGGTTACAATTCAAAGTCATTCATCTAAATGTTGGTGTAGTATGTATGGGGTTGAGTGTGAGAATATTTTCTCAAATGTCCAAGCACTCACTGAGGTAAATCATCATGATGCTTCTTGTTTGGTTGAGTTTGAAGGTTTTAAATTCCCAATGTAGCCGATTGAGTATTTACTTGAACATGTTAAGGAGATTGAAAGCAAAGAATATGATGTTGCATATGAATCTTTACCATGTATTGAATACAAAGGATACTTTTCAGATTATGGATCTTTTCAGCCAATGCATGATTTTTTTATGCCACAAGAGGATAGATGTGATGACATTGAGAAGTGTGATAGTGGCATGAGTTATAAAAAAAAATCAGAATGGTTGACTGCTTGGAAAGAAGTTTTACAGAATGATCATGTAGATGAATGATGAAAATCAGACATTTGATAGGGGTAAGTGATGATTTCAATTTTTTTATTGTTGGCCATTTGTAAATATTGTACTTGATTGTATAGCTCGCTTTGCTTCAGTTGTGTGTTAGGTGTTTTGTGCTTTCAATAAGGAACCCCGATATTTGGAGAAGTTGAAAAGATGTCTGATTTTTGAGTGGTCTACTTCACCATGAGATTCTGAAAGTTCTTTGCATGCCCACATGGGCCATGTTTCCACAGTTAGAGCCACTGTTGGTACTCAAAAATACAACAAGGGTTTTTGAGTACCTTATCAATTTTTTGCATCTTGACCCCCTGTGAGTGTTTTTTGAGCCTTTTTTCCCTGATGAAATTCTAAAGTTTTTCATGCATGCCAGGCGTTCATTACTCTTGTTTAGGCATATGAAGACATCCTACTTTGTTAGTTTCAAGTTTTGATTCTATTGGTGATGTCTTGTTTTGAGCACTTGTCCATTTTGCATTTGATGTTTAAAGTGTCATTTGCTGCAACAGACATGGTTTGCATTCAAATAACTTGCGTCCTTTTGTGTTTCATAGGTCACCACTTTGGGAATGTTTTAAATGTATATCATAGATCCTATATTTCAAAGCCTAAGTCATTTTGAATCCATTTGATAATTTTTCGGATTCCCAGAAGTTGGTCCTGTAAAACTGTCATGTTTCTCTGTTTCGCCCAGAATTATGAAATGGCCTAATTTGAACTTCTGCAAGTTGTACCTGGTTGGATACCCTGTATAATTGATTTTTCCCATTTGTTGGAAACATGAAAGTGTACCTATTTGAAGAGTTTCAGACTTTTACCAATCCATTTGTCCACTTTTCTAGCTTGATTCCAAATCCAAATTCTGCATATTTACTGAATTTAAAATCAGAAAAGTTGTAAGGTGCTAACTTTGCAGATTAATGATAATTGATTAGTTCACTTTCAGTGCAAGATTAATTGAGGATTCATGTTCCATGTGTGAAGGTGAATCAAGTTCCAAAGATTCAGATGCTAAAGGATCTTCTTGATGACTTTATGAATTCAGTATCGAAGACAGTTTGTGCAGTTTGCCAATGCTGAATAGATTGAAGTTTGCATAATGGTAACTTTCAGAGCGTGGTAACTTTGTGTCTGAAATTTATTTTCAAGAAATGATTGTGGACCATTCTCTTTGCATGTAAATGTATTACTTGAACTGGTGGAGAAGTCTCAGGGCATTTTTTAGTCATCTTGCAAAAGTCAATCCGAATAAGATTTATGTTATTTCTGCGTTTGCACTTGCACAGTATTCTAGAATGCCAAACTTTGATTAGTTGCGCCTTGCACAAAAAGTTGAATCCAGAAAAACCCTTTTGCATGCATTTTCATCGTCGGTGAATGAATCATTTTACCAAGTGATGACTCTTCAGGAGTTAATTGAGTATCTTTTCAAGTTGAATTTTTGGTAGTGTTTGCATAAGTTTGAAAACTTCTGATTGCATAATATAATGAAATTGCTTACTTTGAGTGGTATTATCTTTTGGCCCTAATGTTTTCAAGCCAATCCAGTTTGGCAACTATGTTCAGATGATAGAGAATAGTATGTCTTCTAGTCCTCATAATTGCAAGGTGTCATGCAGTCAGTTTTCAAAGCTCATTCCGGAAGCCTGTTGCAGTTAATGAGTGCAGTCTACATTAATTTTAAAAATGCTTATAAAGTCTGCCAGTTTGATGCTTTGTGGTTTAATTGTGATATGTTTTATACTTACAATTGGTAAGCATATATGAAGCACATTAATTTGCTGACAGAGGACAAAAGAAGAATGCAAAGTGTGGAATTTAAAAGTCATTAGAGCACTATCTTGATATGCCTGTTGTAATGATACATTATGAATTTTTATCAACTTATCACAATACGAGTTTGCACCCACAAACTGGAGATTAATGACAGCTAGTGAAATATTGATGCAATATTTTCTTCAAATTTTAAAACCAAATGCCATAAGAGGCCAGTGCTATGAATTTGAAGACTTTTTTCAAACTTTGAGAACATTACCAAAACAAAATACTAAATGCTGAATGAAGATCCCGCGCAGTTGGAGGGATTTGAGAATATTTTAAATGTTTTAAAGATAGTTTAAATATAAAACAAAACATTTACAAATGCATAACCTGTGTAGCATGCTAAAGGTTGAATGAGTAGAGACTCCAAAAAAAGTTCATGCCAAAGACCAAACATTGCAAAAAATAGAACAAAGTATTCCAGCGCAGGAGAGCAAGCACATGGAGAATTGTGCTAATTGTAAATGAATTTTTTTAAAAAGTTTTAGATTCAACACATGGAAAAGAAAAAACCATGCGATCCATAGAGGAAATTCACGCAAGCTAGGAAGAAAGAAAAGCCCATGCATGGGAACTTAAAACAAAGCCATTGCAAAGCAAAGCCAGAGTAAAGGCTGTGTAGAAGCCAGATTGGGGCTGTTGCACATGAAGTCTAAAACATTTAAACAAGTGTCATTGGAAAATGCATGAAGGATTGTGCAACATTGAGGGAGACTTGCGCAGACTTAGGAGAAATTTTTAAACACTTAATAAACAATTCCATGACAAATAACAACACAAGGAGTCTTGCGCAGGACAATTTGAAGGAGATGAAACATTTACAAAGCATATGCTACTGCCAAGTTTAAAACCAAGTCACATGCTGCGCTGAATGCCTGAAGACATAAAAAACACAGGAAACATTAATAAGAAACCACATAGGTATGCATGAGAGGCTTCTAAGCTTGAAAATGCAATATTCATTTATCCCACATTGCTCATGGGTGGGGATTTTCTAGTATTTAAATACTGAAGCGCACAGATTATGATATGAATAAGAAAGAACCAAGAGGCTTTAGCGGGCCCCTTCGCTAGAGTATTTTGTGCATGGTGGGACCACTAATTTTGAAGCAATATGCAAAAGAGGCTTTAAAAAATTAAAAGGTTTAATTCCACATTGGCCTTGTTGGGGTAAAGTAAAATGTTAATAAGAAAGAATGCACAACATGTAATATGAAGATGAAGCCCTGAGGTTCTCCACGCGCAGGTGACAGATGCATTAGGAAGCATGCCCAGGTGATGGAAACCATATTTTGGTGGGACCCACACAGCTGACATGGCAAGTGAGTTGGCGTAATATATTTCAAGATTGGCGTGAATCCTGAGGTGATCGAAAATCGAAGGACGACTTAATGACTTAATGAGAAAGTTGTAAGGAAGATATGTTTAAGCCATTAAGTCATAATGACAGGTGGTAGAGGTGACAGTTGGGCAGATAGCGAGGTGAAAAGGTGGTGATGATGTGGCAGCATGTCAGACATGCATGCATGTTGGGTACAAATATCGAGGCAACCAGGATCAATGGTTGACCTAAAGGCTTAATGGGAAGATGCATGAGATCTACCGATTAAGCCATTAAGTTTGAGTGACACGTGGCAGGGTAGACACATGGCGCAATCTGGTGCAGTGTAGAGGCAGCCAATTAGAGATTGACACATGGCACCAAGTGGTCGCACATAGCTAATCAAAGAATGACAAGTGGCGTACAATCAATAAGCTATATCATTAATCTAGAACCAACTAAAAGTGGAAGCTCCTAGAGTTAAGCACAGCTTGAAACTCATTATGGAGGCCAAGAATTTGGAACCCTGTAACAATGGAAGAATTCTAATATGTATCCAAAGAAAAATATCTCCAAATTTTTTCTTGAAACACCATATGTCCTCTCTTCTCTAACCAATTTTGATCTGAGTCACTCTTTCCTCTTTCTATTCAAATTGATTTGATCCTGCACCAAAATTGACTGTAAAATTAGAATCCTCATTTCAATACCTTTCCAACGGTATATGATAGTTGATACTTCTGATAAAATTTACCCCCTGAATCACTAAAAAGACTTTCCCTTCCCGTGCATATTTCTTGAATAATTTTGAAATATTTGTGTCTTTTCAATAGTCAAACGATTGAGTTGAGATGATTTTCAATTAAATATCTGTATTTTAGTCTTTTCTCCCACACTGCACCACAATTTAAAATGATTTTATCTCAAAAATAGAGGGTTAAAGAACTTGCATGTTGAACTTAATCCTAGGGTCCACTTAATGACTTAATGATAAAGTGTTCAACATCTAACCATTAAGCCATTAAGGGAGAGTTCTACAACTAAATCTTTCAAA
Source organism: Thuja plicata (assembly GCA_018584345.1). Classification (NCBI taxonomy): domain Eukaryota; kingdom Viridiplantae; phylum Streptophyta; class Pinopsida; order Cupressales; family Cupressaceae; genus Thuja; species Thuja plicata. Next base: position 262,444 of record MU220035.1, on the reverse strand, counting down.
CACAAATTCTCTTTGAGATCGCTATAAGCTCTAATCACTCTACAAAATATAAACAATAACCCTTTGATTTCACCATTTATGAGAAATTTCATCATAAATTTTTTATTAAATGCTCCGTAGATGGTAGTTTTTATAGCTCAGGTAGTTCTCCCAGGCTTACTCGGAAGCTCAGAAAAAAATAACTTCACATCTTTGAAACCATTCAACCAGTAACTCAGTTTTAACTAAGATCCTGACTCGCTTAGAACCATAATGTGTCCCAGTGCATCAGTATGCAGATTTGGACTTGATAGCATATCTGGAACTGATGTATGAAGGCTCTTATGCACAGTTCTAGTTATCTCCTTGCATCTTTATTCAGAGATGGTGGATCCACCCAATTCACTATTTTGGGTTCCATTTGATCCTTCATTGTTTTGGTCTAAATTATTAGGAGATTTCGTTACCCACTGCTGACTCATCTGAGTTTTGATTTTAGAAACTTTTGCTTTGCCTTTCTCAAAACCAGTATTCACTTTTTCTCTGTTCATACAATTCTTGCTTAGATGACGGATTTGATTACAGACCTAACATCTCTTATTAGTATTCTTTTTTCTAAGATGATTCTTTTCACAATTTGCACCAATGTGCCCATATTCACCACAATGTCAACATCTGCTCCATGTGTTGTAATCCCAACCAAAAATTGCTTTAGCTAATTGTTCAGCAGGGATCCACTTCTTAGTTTTGCACTCGGAAAACTTATGACCTTGTTTGTTACAATTCAAACATTTTCCTTCAAACTTAGGTTTCTCAGTGCATTCACTTGCCCTATGTCTAGGATTGTTGCACCTTTAGCATTTTCCATTAAAATTTGACTTCCCATTGCTCCAACACTTATTTTATGTATGCCCTAACTTAGCACAATGATTATAAGTAGCTTTCTTTTTCTTTTGAGCTCCTTGCTACGAGGATTCACCTTGTTCAGTATTGTTGGAATTGTATTGAGATGATGTACTGAGAGGGGAGGGGTGAATTAGTACCTCTAAAACTTTTCTTGGTTAGCCCATTAACCCATAGTCATCAGTTTGTAAAACAACTTATCTATTTGTTCATCTTTCTTTATGTATATGAAATCATATCATACATTCCATTTGATGTTTGATAGTAAAAGAAACATACATGAAATTTGATAACACATAACACAAGATATGGTATCACAGAATACTCCTGTTAAGGAAGTAAAAACTGCGGTGGGGATTGTTACCCACAAACTTCACTATCTACAGATAAGAAGAGTTGGTTAAGGCTTACAATTTGGTCACTTCTGATGACCTACCCTGTTAGGAGTATTACAGTGGAGACCTGTTAAGATCTACTTCATTTGAAGCTTTAGCAACACTGCTAAGTGTGCACTCTATTAAGAGATTTACAAAGGATGGTTAAGTCCACCTTCTACAAAAGGATTTTAGATGTGATGCACTTGTTAGAGTGCAACTACATAATTTTTTGATCTAATGATAAATGCAATCTTTAATTGCTGATGAAACAGATTCTATGAAGCTCCAAAAATACTGTTAATCATCCTTCCATGATTGAGTATTACCTTTATCTGCTCATCGGTAGCCTCTGTGTGTTCTTTGATAACTGATATATTCTATTTCTTCTCTTTGCATGAATTCTGCCTTCTGCTCCTTAGATGCTTTTTGTGGCTATCAATAATTAAGAATTCATGTACTCACAATTGAGTATGAACATCTATTTATACTAATCTAGGCTCAATTCTTGATTCATGCATTTACACATTAACTCTAGATTCAAGATATACAACTTGATCTTGATCTATAGTTAGATATGCTTTAGATCTGTTAGGATGCTTTAAAGAATTTACATAAAGCATGCATGACCATCTAATATGATTTAAAAAAAAAAAAAAACTCTATAAATAGATTTACATTGCTTTAATAGACGTGTAAAACTCAGATCCACAATTTGCGGGTTCTTGATCTGTCTATCGGTTCTGATGGTCAATTTTCTTGATTGTCGGTGTTCCTTTCTCTGAACATGTCATCGGGTACGCTTGTCTTTTCCTGTCAGGTTGATTCAGGAAACTGTGTTGCCGGTAATTCTTGTGTTCGTCGATAATGCTTGTGTTCACCGGTGAAGCTTGTCGCATTTATACTTAGCATTTTTCTCAAAATTCTTTGTGCTATCGGGTATGCTTGCATTTCACTGGTACTGCTTGTGTTCTGCCAGTGATGCCTACTATCTATCGGTAATGCTTTCTAACTGTGTTTTTTGTCTGAGTATACTAATGGCAAAATAATGTCATCCATCTCCCCCTTTGACATTAGTATCAAAAACATGATATGTGCAACATACTAAGTATATTAGTATGTACACCTATGTATACTACTTCCTTAGTCATTAGAATGACTCCCCCTATGTATATGTCGATAAGTGTAAGTATATATATATATATAACCTTTATCTTTTTGTTTCTATTTTTTGATATATATATATATATATATATATA
>MU220035.1:235770-254358 GCA_018584345.1 Thuja plicata | reverse complement strand
AATTTTCCTCCTGTCATCAATGGCTAGTGTTCTTTCATTTTCATCTTTTCTTGCATCATTCATAACATCAATCATTTTTACCATTTGAGTCTCTTGACCAATTTGCAGCATCTTGATTTGATCTGTCGGATGTAGATTGATCTCCTGCATACTTGTAATTTCTTCAACTGATGCGTTTGAAGCTTTGCTCACTGATGATTCTGTTGCTTCAAAATACTCTTGTATTTCCATTTCTTTCTAGTTTTTCTCATTCAACCTGGTTGTCATAATTTGTCTTTCATCAAGAAGTTTTCTTAGCTTTATCTTCGCCTCCTTATACTACTCAAATTTTATTTGCATCTGTAACTGCTCATTCCCAATAGTCATGTCCAGTCTGAATTTATCCATAGCTCTGATCTTTTCTCTCAAGACTTTAAGCTTTTCAAGAGAGAGACTAGGCTCTGATACCAATTTTTGGAATTGTATTGAGATGATGTACTGAGAGGGGAGGGGTGAATTAGTACCTCTAAAACTTTTCTTGGTTAGCCCATTAATCCTTAGTCAACAGTTTGTAAAAAAACTTATCTATTTGTTCATCTTTCTTTATGTATATGAAATCATATCATACATTCCATTTGATGTGTGATAGTAAAAGAAACATACATGAAATTTGATAACACATAACACAAGATATGGTATCATAGAAAACTCCTGTTAAGGAAGTAAAAACTGCGGTGGGGATTGTTACCCACAAACTTCACTATCTTTGCAAGTAGGTCTTCAATGGCTGCATCAACTTCTTTAGAACTTATTTCTTTGCATAAATCTTCAATTCTTTCTTCTATGTAACTTTTTTCATTCATTTGCACTCCTAATTCTTTTCTTCTTTTCAGGGAATGAGAGAGTTGCTCCTTTAGTTTTCTGATTTGATCCATGGCCACTTATAGATCTATCTTTTCATTGTCAATGGATTTCTCCAATCTGTATATTTCCATTGCCTCTGATCTTTTCTCAAGCTATTAAAATTCTGATAAGAGAACCTTTAGCTCTGATACCAATTCTTGGAAATATATTCTAGGCTAGGTGACTGAGAGGGGGGTGAATCAGGAACCAATAAAAAATATTCAATTTTATCCTTTACTAGATTGGCTAATATAATTGCATGCATGGAATAGAAAATTAATAAACATTCATAACACTTGACACAATATTTGGTTACCCATAAACCTTCCAAATAGAAAGTAAAACTGGGGTGGGGATGGTACCCACAAGATTTAGTACTGTAGTAATAAAGTTGGTCAGTTAAGGCTTACAATTGATGACTTCTAATGGTCTACCCTCTTAGGATCAATAGGGAATATTAGGTCCACCTTGTGAAAGGATTTATACAATACAATTAAGTATGCACTATGTTAGCATATTTTTGAAGGACTGTTAGGTCCACCCGGTTAAAGGATTTTGTTGATAAACTTGTTAGGATGAACTAGTGAATGATCTACAATGCAACTTTGATTTGTTGAATAAGATCCTTTGAAGTAATACTGATCACTTTAATGTGATAGATGAGTCTCTCATGTTCCTTTATAGTGTTGTAGCCTTCTAATTAATTTTCCTCTTCATATTCTCATTCATATATCCATTCATACATTCTCCGTCATTTGGATAAATAAAGTATCTTACATATATATCTTATCCAAATCAATTACCTCCAAAATTAAGCTATAGTTATATTAAATAGTATCAAATAATATGTTATAAGTTGGCCCAATGCTAATACTCAAGTCTAGTAATCCACTCAGTTGATATACTGACACTCGGGCGACATGGTGAACTGGCAACTCTGGCACTCGGTTGACACTGGGTGCTCGGGTCTCATTGATCACTCAGATCTGGTATGCAACTCGGGTAACACTGGTGACTTGGGTGATACTATTAACTGCTTGGTCGACACTACGACTACTTAGCTCGGTCAACATTGTAACCATATAAATGACTAAGTGTTTTGGCACTAATTGACAACATGTCTTGCCATAAGGTCTACACTGCTAACTATAACTTGGTGGACCAATTGCAAATAAATTCAGCTTAGATATCTATATTTTAGTTTCTAATAATCTCTTCAGTGCATACGAAAGTTCTTGAACAAGCCCTACATTCAGCTGACGTTCCAAAGGACATAGATGTAGACAAATTCTAGGAAATGGTTAATCACATATCAGCTCCACATTACCTCTCTTTTTCAGAAGAGGATGATAAATCTTTGACTCATCCTTATAATCAGCCTCTACACATTGAATTTTTGATCCATAAACACAGTGTAAAATGTGTATTGATAGCTAGAGGTGCAAGTTTGAATATATGCACTCTCAATCTAGTCAAAGAATTGGGTCTTTCAGAACACACAATTGGATCAAGAATTAATATAACCATCAAGGCCTATGATGAGGAAGAAAGGTCATCCAAAGGACTAATTTTTTTACCAATAAGAATAGGACCAATAGAATTAAATCTGATTTTTCAAGTTCTTGATCTGCTATTGGCCTATAACATATTACTAGGAAGACCTTGGATACATGAAATCCAAGCGGTGCCATCTACTTACAACAAATGTATCAAATTCCCACACAATGGATTAGAAGTAACAATTCCTACAGATTCAAATTACACTTGTAACAACATCAAGGTAGACAATATGGTTCCTCACAACAAGGTATTTCCAAAAGAGTTCCCAGCTAAAACCTCTAAAGGCATGGTGATGAGAAGGTTTGGAAAAATGTTAAAACTTGAAGAAACTAGCATTGGGGAATACAAATTGGATAAAATTTCATCATTGGATAACATTCCCATATCTCCAAGATCATAAGGGAGACCCTCCGCATTATTTGCACCTTCTACCTCAAAAGGAAAAGTTTATCATGAACCCACTGACATGGTTAGAGCCTCAACTTCTCAAGAGGAAGAAAAATAAGATAAAGTAGTCTTGCCATGGCTCTATAAAGGGGAGAAACGAGAAAATAAAGTAAAACCTGTTGAGATATTTCATGAAAAATATGGAAAAGGTTATGATCTTCTCAAAAAAATGGGATACAAAGGGAGAGGACCTTTAGGAGATAAAGTTGAAGGAATCATTGAGCCAATTTATATTGAATTTAGGGACACTAAAGACAAGACAAGATTAGGTTTAGATAAAAAATTAGAACATTCTACCTCAAGAGATGGTCCAATATTTGATAAAGGAAGTGATAAAGATGAAGAAGAAGTTGAACTTATACCCTAGACAAATGAAATATTACTACACATAGGTAATGAGAACCCAGGATACCAGGGAGAACAATATGTATCTAATTTTGTTGAACAACTACAACACCATGTTCCTGTGTTGTCACAAACCGATGTCCAAGAAGTAGAGGAGGAGGAAGAAGAAGAAGATTATCCAGGGTTAAACAAGAAGAGGAATACCATGAAGAAACCCCTAAGGATAAAGAAAAAGAAATAAGAAAGGAAGAAAGCCAATAGCTCAAACACTCTTAAAGAGTTATCTTCTATAAGAAAACAAAAAGATATACATCCTAACTAGGGGAAATTGGTGAAAATTTCACATGTCCTGGATCTACCACACTTTGATTAACAAATGGCCAATAGAGTACACCAGATCACTATTACTGAATTTCTAAATCGATCTGATGACAATATCTCATACTCACATGATTATAAATGGGATAAAATGACTGTTGCTACCATGGAAATTGAGGTAGACATAATCTATAAATTTTCACATTTACTGGAAAGGGGAGAGAGTTATAATACTACTAATGATACAAATGTTGTCACAAAATTGGATAAGGTGGTGATGCCTAGTATAATTGATGAAGACACAGGCATCTTAATAGGACAAGAGGAGAACCAAAGGATATTAGACAACTTTGATACAACAAGAGAGAGAGAAGAAGGATAAATCTCAAATGATAGGTCGCTAGAATTAGATTTGCATAACATTAAAAATGACCCTAATAATGACGATCCAACCCTTAATGATATAAACACTATAGAAGCTAACTTAATGGAACTTGTCCTATCAATTAATAGTTTTGAAACTAACGCAGTGTTGTCCTTAGAATCCTCTGAATCACTATCCTTGGAAAATCCTAACATGACTGATTGGATAGACTCAGTATATACTCCTATAATGAACTTTCCCAATTACTACACTTTTGCATGTTATCTGAATGCTTTTGAATAATATCCCTCTTCCACCAATACAAGGAGCGTGAACATGACAAAGAAGGATATCAATTTTATTAGTAAAAATTTGAAAAGTAAACAACAGAAAAGAACTGATCGTGAAAACAATGTTGTGGCAATATTAGATTCTAAAAAGGTAAAAATAAAAGACGTATCTGATGGTGAAAACATCTCAGAGATGCCAAAAGATGAGATCCTTAATATCCTCCCTGAGAACTTTCAGGAATGATCTTCAGTCCTCATAGAACCAACACAACCAGTTAATTAGGGAACGACATAAGTTCCTCAATTTGTCCATCTTGCACAATCTCTGTCAAAGGAAGATAAGGCACAATTTACTGAGTTCCTTAAAGAGAAAAAGATAAAATTTTCATGGTCTTATACTTAAATGCTAGGATTAGATATTGAATTAATAATTCATCACTTATCTATAGCTGATGGGATAAAACCTATCAAAAAAGAAATTAAGAAAGATGCACCCACATGTAGCATTATTTGTAAAAGAAGAGCTAGATAAACTATTAAAAGTTAGATTCATAAGGGTCATTTCTGATGACATGTAACTAATTGACTGTTTGAATATATTAAGTTGATGATCATACAAGGCATTAAATTAGTTAATGTATTGTATTGTCAATGATGTCAACTTGATATAATATGTATGGTCATTGAAATACTACTAAAGACTTCAAAGAATCGATGAATCAGGGCTATGCTATTAGTAATGCATACAAGTCAAGTATTCACTAAGTGAATGTATACACTGATGGAGTGCACACCAATGGTCAGAGTAAAAGAGAAGAGTCACAGTGTTACCTGATGAGTTAATGCACAACATTACAGATGAGCAAAGCACAGAGTAACCCGACGAAAAAAAATTTAGTGTTGCCCGACGATCAAAGCACAGAGTAACCCGACAGAAAGAATTTTAGTGTTAACCAATGGAGAAGACAAGGACATAGATCTCAATGACAAATGAAGTCACATCGACGAAATAGTCAATTATCACCAATGACTAAGTGAAGTGTTTATCGACAGAACAGAGAGTTCAGAAAATGACAAAATGCTTAGCTTTCAAGAAGCTAAAGATAGAATTAACGGATAATTATCATTGTTCTAATCATCTAGATAAAGTCGAAGATAAGTAATTGCTTTAAAGATGATTTGTCTAGTTGGAAAGAAGATCTCTTTGAGATGAATGAGGAGTTTTCTTTAAATCTATTGGCGAGAATTGTGGAACATGCCAAGAATCAAGAAAGCCAAGGAGAAATAATGTCTATATAGAGACAAACCCAATTCATTACGCATTGTGGGGTGAACAAGAGAATAGAGGAAAGATGCTAAAGAAAATCTGAAGGAGAATAAAGTCTTCATTTAGTCCTGATCAACAAGCTGAGGAAAGAGCTAGATTCTATAGACACCGATGAACAGTGAGACAAGCATCATAGAGAAGAATAGTGTGGAGCAAAGGTATAAGTGATTATATTGATCAGAGAGGTAATGAACTTAAAATAGATTTAAAAATATGCAATTGAGTTATATGTATGAAGAGATCATTAGTGTTTTTGTTTAACAATTGAAGCATAAAGCCTTTTAACTGAGAAGGACTTAAAATTATTTTAAAATTGAGATACATCCCAAGGAGTATAAAAAAGTTTGATCACAAAAGTAGCATTGGATATGCCCGATACCTATTAACATGCCAAGAGAGTTTAAGCAAGGATGGTAGCATTAGATTCCAGATACTAGTTAACAAACTATTTCTAAATCCTCTAACAAGGTCACACGTGTGTTTTTTAACCTTTAACAGGGTTGGCTCCTAACAGAGCTCACTTCAGAAGAGTGAAAATTTGGGGTACTGGTCCGAGTGGTTTTTCCCTTAATAGGGTTTCCACGTTAAAATCCATGGTTTATGTGTTTATGTTTTATAACTTTACTGTTTTACATTTCACATATGCATTTATGGATTGATCGGTATACTCTGCATATTTACTATGTTTTGGTAAATAATTTATTGCTTATCGGTAATCATACAGAAGAGAGATTAGCAAAGCAATCCAACAAGTAGAAAATTGATTAAAGTATTTCAAGTCATACATCTTGTAGGACAAAAGATAACTTGAGACATAATTAGTGGTTATAAGTTTTAAGGATTAATTTGAGGCCACTAATTCACCCCCCCTCTCAGTTATTACTAACAATTGGTATCAGAGCTTGTGTGCTTAGAAGGAAGGTTTTAAGACCTAAGCTAAAGATCACAAGATGAATAGACGAGATGTGCCCAAGTTGAACAAAGATAATTTTACTTCATGGAAGAGAAGAATAAGACTCCACTTATCAGGTATTGGTAATGATGTTACTCAATACTTTGATGCTGAATATGTTTTTCCCATAGGAGCATCAATAGTTGAACAATTGAGAGAGAAGCATGAGCACAACTACATGATGATAGAGCTTGCTTCCTCACTCTCTGATGTTGAATTTGAAGATGTCAAAACCTGCAAGACTATAAAGCAGATGTGGGACAAATTGATGCTTGTACATGGTGGTGACAAAAAAATTTTGAGAGCCAAAGAAGAAAGCCTTAGAGAAAAGTTTGATGATCTCAAGATGAAGGAAGGTGAAAAAATCACATAGTATAGCACAAGAATCAAAGAGATAGTCAATGCTATCAGAGGAGTTGGAGGTGTACTAGAAGAAGATACAGTGGTAAGTAAGTAAAATTCTAAGAACCTTACTGGCTACTTATTCTATTAGAGTATCTTCCATTCAAGAAATGAGAGCAGTGGCAAATAGCAACGTTACTCTAGATAGTTTAATTGGAAGACTGATTTAATTTTATATGAACAACTTTGATAATAGTGTCTTACCAAACATAGAGTCTACATTCAAAACTTCTATGAGAATAAGTAAATCAAGTCATAAAAATTCTATGAGAAAAGATAGTGATAGTGAAAGTGAAGAGGATGATCTTGATGAAATTGAAGCACTTATGGCTAGAAGAATACAGAGAGGCAAAGGTAAATACAAAGGTAAATTACCACTTTTTTGTTTTAATTGTAAAGAGATTTGACACTTTGCTGCAAGATTTACTAACAAAATAGAAGATGATAGAAGTAATGATAGATCATTTGAAAAGAATTCTGATAGAGGTGATTACAGAAGCTACCAAAAATTAGAAAGAAGAGATTCCTGAGACTACAAGGACAAAGGAAAGAAGGCCAGTTACCTAGAAAAATGCAAAGATGATGACACTGACACCGAATCTGATGAAGACATTGATATGGTGTTTGTAGCAGTAAAAGATGATTCAGATGATGATGAAGAAAGGTATGTAGAAACAACCCTCATATCTAAAGTTAGTAAAAATGATGTCTAGATCATAGATAGTGGCTGCACTTACTATATGACCCGTGATAAGTAAAATTTTAAGACTTTTGAATACTATAAAGGTGGTTTAGTAAGAATGGGTAATGACACACCTTGTCCAGTTGAAGATAGAGGAACTATAATGTTGAATAACTAGATAAAATGTGAAAATTTTTATTGGGTAAATGGATTGAATTATAATCTATTGAGTGTTTCTCAGTTGAATAATTCAGGACACAGAGTAGCAACTGAAAATAAGAAGGCAAAGAGCTTCAATAAATAAGGAAATCTGGTTGGTACCAGTGAGCAGACAAAAGGTAACTTATTCTATCGAAATGATATTGACACCACTTGTCTGATTGCTACAAACAAAGACATATGGTTGTGGCACAAAAGATTGTGTCATGTGAACTTTGACAACATGATAAAGATTAGCAAAAAGAGAAATGTCAAAGGCTTACCGACGATGACCAAGCCCGACAACATCATGTGTAAGAATTGTCAAAAAGGTAAAATGACAATGTCTAGTTTTACAAGAAAAATCCATACATCCTATGAGGAAAAATATTTATTACGGAGATAGATATTTTATTCTCTTTGTTGATGATTACTCTAGAATGATGCCAGTCATGTTTCTAAAAGATAAATCAGAAGCATTTAAGATGTTTAAATGGTATAAGGAAATGGTTGAGAAACAAAGTGGTAAGGATTTAAAATGATTAAGGTCAGATAGAGGAGGGGAATTTATTTTAGATGAATTCAATAACTTTTGTAATGAGCATGGAATTAGAAGATAGGTCTCTACACCAAGAACACCACAACAAAATGGAAATTCTGAAAGAAGGAATAGATCCAAAGTTGATTGTACAAGGACACTGATGATAGAGAAAGGGATCACCCAAATCTTCTGGAGGGAAGCTGTCAGTACTGTTGTTTACACATTACACAAAGTACAATTGAAAAAAGACATCAAAAAGACACCTTATGAGCTATGGTATGGATACACACCCAATGTAAGTTACTTCAAAAATTTTGGCAATCAGTGTTATATCTTAAAACATGATAGAAATGGAAATATTAACTCCAAGAGTGATGAAGGAATCTTTCTAGGGTATTCTACCAAGAGCAAGGCTTATTTATGTATAAACAAAGCCTCTAACAAAATTGTTGAAAGTGCAAATGTAAACATAGATGAATTTGCAGAGAAGAATGAAAAGGAAAGCACTAAATAACCAGAGGACTACAATAGGTTTACTTACAATGAGGAATCTGACACTCTACTCGACCAACAATGTAGAGATCTCGAGAAATAGATCATTGCACCTGAGCATCAAGATGCAAATATCGATCATCAGAATATTGCTCAAGATAATGCACAAAGTGATGGAGAACAGAATGAAAACAAAATGATGATCAAGATAATAGACAAAGAGTTGAACCTATACTTGCAAGATATGTCAGAAGGAACCATCCACAGAACCAGATCATTGGAGACAAGAAAGCTAGTATGAGAACTAGAAGTAAGTCTCTAAATACAAGATGTCTTATTTTTTATTATGAGCCAAAATCTGTCAATGCTGCACTTGATAATGATGAATGGATAAGTGCTATGAATAAGGAGATTGAGAAGATAGAGAAAAAAAAGACATTGACACTTGTACTGAGACCAAATGACAAGAATGTCATCAGTACAAAATTGATATTCAGGATTAAGTTGAATGAGAATGGAGAAGTCACTAGAAATAAAGCAAGACTAGTATGCAAGGGGTGTGCACAAGAAGAAGGTATTGACTATGGAGATACCTTTTCACCCATTTCTAGGCTAGAAGGAGTAAGAATATTAATTTCTTATGTTGCATGTAAAGGATTCAAGGTATATCAAACGGATGTCAAGTCTGCATTCCTAAATGGAATACTTGAGGAAGAGGTATACATTGAGAAACCAGAAGGGTTTGTTGATCCAGACAAGAGGAACATGGTATGTAGGCTACACAAAGCCTTGTATGGATTGAAACAAGCACCCTGAGCCTAGTATGAAAGACTTCATTCCTATCTTATAAGTTTTGGATTTGTAAGGACTAGTGAAAACAGTAATCTTTATTTAAAGGAAGATACTGATGCTAACATTTTGATTGCTGAGATATTTGTTGATGACATCATATTTGGAGGCAATGATATGCTATGCAAATCATTTGCAAATGAAATTAGCAAAGATTTTGAGATGTCTATGTTTGGAGAGATCAATTTCTTTCTTGGTCTACAGATCATACAACAAGATGAAGGTTTTTTCATTACATAATCCAAGTACATGAAAGAAGTACTAAAAATATTCAAGATGGAAGAATCCAAACCAGTTGGAACACCAATGGCAACTAGATGCAAACTGACAAAGGAAAACAAGTCATCAAAGGTAAATTAGACTTTGTACAGATCAATGATTGGAAAACTCATGTATGTTGTACATACTAGACCAGATATTGCACATGCACTAGGAATAGTTGCTAGATTTTCCGCTAATCCTAGAGAATCACATATGACTACTGTGAAAAGAATCCTAACATATTTTAAGAATACAAAAGAGAAGGAAAATTTGAACTTAAGGTCTTTACCGATGTTGATTGGGCTGGAAATATTGATGACCGGAAGAGCACAACTAGAGGAGAATTCTTTATGGGTGTTAGACTTGTCACATGGATCATCAAGAAGCAAGGATACATCTCTCAATCTACTATAGAGGCAGAGTATGTTGTTGCTGCTGTAAACTACTCAAATATTGCATGGATCAAACAGTTAATGGAAGGTATGCATATGAAAATTTTAGAACCAGTAATCATCTATTGTGATAATACAAGTGCAATAAACATTTCCAAGAATCTATTCATGCATGCTAAAATAAAGCATATAGCCATCAAGTATCATTATTTGAGAGAACAAGTTCAGGCAAAGGAAGTGATAATTGAGTATGTGCAATCAATGGAACAATTGGCCGATATATTCACCAAACCACTACCCAAGGATGCATTTGAATACTTGAGAAAGAGACTAGGGGTCAGAACCTTGTCTACTGGTTAGTAATCTTACTAGAAGGCTGCATCATCCTACATATTATCAGAATATCATTCATATTGATGCAAGCAAAGAGATGAACTTCAATGATAAATCTATACACAGCAAGGTATTTATCTACTCCAAGCATCAGAGTTATTACCCATGGATTGGGAAATTCAAGGAGTATATTATGGACAGAAAGGATCCATTTGGAATCACTGTCAAAAGCGTTTTTGACAAATATGATTGTTTGGAATTGCTGTCAAAGGGAGATAGATATCGCATTATCATATAGAGATTATATCCATTATCAAATCAAGGAGAGCTCATATCCATCGAAGTATCCAAAGGGAGAATGTAGCAAGAAAGGGAGAGTAAACACAAAGGAAGAGAATTGCTGACAAGTGACCTCACAAGAAAGGAGAATAGTCAAAGGGAGAGTTTGAAACAGAAGGAGAACACATCACATCAAAGAAAGAAATATTCTTCAGCTATCCAGTAAAGGGATTGAAGAAAGAAAGAAAGCTGCAAGAATCAAATCAAAGATATTTGAGCTTACCGAAAGCCAGACATTTGTAATAGTTACATTAGAAAAGTTTGATGAAATTGTATATTTCATATTGTATTAGTAATAGTATAGTATGATAATGTAGTATATTTCCATCGATGCCAAAGGGAGAGATTGATGACATGTAACTGATTGAATGTTTGAAGATATTAATTTGATGATCATGCAAGGCATTAAATCAGTTAATGTATTGTATTCTCATTGATGTCAATTTGATATAATCTGTATGGTCATTGAAATACTGCCAAAAACTTCAAAGAACCGATGAATCAAGGCTATGCTATTAGCAATGTATACAAGTCAAGTATTCACTAAGTGACTGTATACACCGACGGAGTGTACATCGACGGTCAGAGTAAAAGAGAAGAGTCATTTTGTTACCTGACGAGCTAATGCACAACATTATCGACGAGAAAAGAATAGAGTAACCTGACGAAAGAATTTCAATGTTTCCTAACGAGCAAAGCATAGAGTAACCTGACAGAAAGAATTTCAGTGTTGCCCGACAGAGAAGACAAGGATGGAGATTCCGATGAAAATTGAAGTCACACTGATGGAACAGTCAGTTATCACCGATGACTAACTGAAGTGTTGACTGACAGAATAGAGAGTTCAGAAAATGACAAAATTCTTAGCTGTCAAGAAGCTAAAGATAGAATTAATGGATACTTATTATTGTTTTAATCATCCAGATAAATCTGGAGATAAGTAAATGATTTAAATCTGATTTGTCTAGTTGGCAAGAAGATCACTTTGAGATAAATCAAGAGTTTTCTTTAAATCTATTGGTGAGAATTGTGGAACACGCCAAAAATCAAGAAAACCAAGGGAAATCATGTCTATATAGTGACAAACCCAATTCATTATGAATTGTGGGGTGAATAAGAGAATAGAGAAAAGATGCTAAAGAAAATCTGAAGGAGAAAAAAGTCTTCATTCAATCCTAGTCACACAAGCAGAGGAAAGAGCTAGATTCTGCAGACATCGATGAATAGTGAGACAAGCATCACAGAGAAGAATAGTGTTGAGCAAAGGTATAAGTGATTATATTGATCAGAGAGGTAATGGAATTAAAATAGATTTGAAAATTTGCAATTGAGTTGTATGTATGAACAGATCATTTGTGTTTTAGTTTAACCATTGAAGCATAAAGCCTCTTAACTGAGCAAGACTTAAAAGTCTTTTACAATTTAGATACATCCCAAGGAGTATCAAAAATTTTGATCACAAAAGTAGCATTGGATATGCCCGATACCTATTGATAGGCCAAGAGAGTTTGATCAAGGATGGTAGCATTAGATGCCAGATACTAGTTGACAAACTTTTTATAAATCCTCTAACAAGGTCAAACCTAACAGTGTGTTTTGTAACCTTTAACAGGGTTGGCTCCTAACAGAGCTCACTTTAGAAGAGTGAAAATTTTGGGTACTGGTCCTTGTGGTTTTTCCTTTAATAGGGTTTCCACATTAAAATCCATGTGTTATGTGTTTATGGTTTATTACTTTACTATTTTACATTTCACATATGCATTTCTGGATTGATCGGTATACTCTGCGTATTTACTGTGTTTCGGTAAATAATTTACTGCTTATCGGTAATCATATAGAAGAGAGATTAGTAAAGCAATCCAACAAGTAGAAAATTGATTAAATTATTTCAAGGAATACATCTTGTAGGATAGAAGATTACTTGAGACATAATTAGTGGTTATAAGTTTTAAGGATTAATTTGAGGCCACTGATTCACCNCTGATTCCCCCCCCCCCCCCCCCTCTCAGTTATTACTAACAATTTCTTATGCAGATGGATTTCTAATGTAGTCCCAGTTTCTAAAGAAGACAAGTCTATCAAAATTTTAATAGACTTTAGGGATTTAAACAAAGCTTTTCCTAAAGATGATTTCCCACTGTCAAACATTTATATGATTATAGACCTCGCCATAGGATATGAAATATATTCACTCATGGATATATTTTATGGCTACAACCAAATAAAGATTTCCCCTGAATATTTAAAAAAAAAGATAAAATTTATTTGTGCATGGGGAACATTTTACTGGAACGTCATGTCATTTTGGAAAAAGAATGTCAGAGCTACGTATCAACGAGATATGATAACAATATTCCATGATATGACACATAAGAACATGGAGGACTATGTGGATGATACATTAGCCAAGTCAAAAATTAGAACAACTCACATTGGAGACTTGAGAAAGATACTAGATAGAATGACATAATTTCAACTAAGGCTCAATCCAAAGAAATGTGTATTTGGAGTTCAATCAGGAAAGCTCCTAGGAGTCATTTTATCAGCTAGAGGAATTGAGGTAGACCCAGAAAAAGTGAAATCAATCATGGATATGCCACCTCCCAATAATATAAGTCAAATGAGGACTCTCCAAGGAAGACTCCAATCAATCAGAAGATTCATGTCTCAACTAGTGGATAGAGCACAACCTTTCACAAAATTGTTACATAAAGGAGTGCCTTTCAAATGGGATGAACATTGTGAGAATAACTTCAAGGAATTAAAATATTATTTGGATAATCCTCCTATCTTAATGGCACCTATTCATGGTAAGGCATTGTTACTATATATTTCAGCTGCGACCGTATCACTTGGAGTATTGCTCGCACAAGAGGATGATACCAAGAAGGAAAGAGAAATTGATTATATCAACAAGACATTGGTTTATTATGAACTCAACAATAGTATAATTGAAAAGGCTTCTCTCACAGTTGTTTTTGCATCTCAAAAGATAAGGAACTACATGCTCTCGCATACAGTGAAACTCATTCCAAAGATTGATCCTCTCAAGTACCTCCTGAGCAAGACAACATTAACAGGAAGGTTAGCCAAATGGCTTCTAATACTCAGTGAATTTGATATCAAGTATGTTGACAGAAAGGCTATTAAAGGACAAGTGTGAGTCAATCAACTAGTTGATTCACTAATACATGATATAGCACCATTGATAATAGAATTTCTAGTTGAGACAATAATGCACTTAACAGAATATCCATGGAAAATGTAATTTTATGGTTCTTTCACACATCAAGGATCTAGAGAAGGGGTATTTTTTTATCACACCGCAAGGCTACAAGATACCAAAGGCATATAAATTGATGTTTCTATGCACAAAACAACATCTAAGAATATGAAGCATTGATAAATGGTCTCAATCTCGCCATGGAATGGAAAATCATAGAGTTACATTTATATGGTGATTCTCAACTCATCATCAATAAAGTAAGTGGAGATTACCAAAAAGAATATGAAAAGCTTATGTTCTATAAGAAGATGATTGAGGATTTGAAGAAGTGCTTTGTGTTTATCACATTTCAATGAATTCCAAGAATAGAAAATAGAGCTGCAGACACTATGGAAATGCTATAATCAATGTTACAACTAGAGGAACATCAATTCTACTATGACTTCTTTGTGGAATAACTATCCTTTCCTGCATTTGATACACCTGAATCCTAAGTTATTTGTTCCCTAAACATCCATAACCATTTCAGATATACCAATATAACTTCCTATCTTATGGATCAAACCTTACCTAATGGCCTATCCATAAATGAAAAAATAGCCTTAATTAGGACAACATCATGTTATGTACTCATCAATACTAACTTATATAGACGAGGTCTTGATAGAATGCTACCTAGGTATTTAGAACAAGAAGAGTCTGATCATGCATTAAAAGAGGTCCATGAAGGTGTGTGTGGATCTCACTCAAATGGTTTTTCATGAGCTAAGAAACTCCTAAGGGTCAGGTACTATTGGCCTAAAATGGAGAAATATCTAGTTCAGTATGCCAAAACATATCAACAATGTCAAACACATGGAAATATTATTCATGCTCCAATCAGGGAGCTCATAACTTTTATCACACATTGGCCATTTCAGCAATGGGCCTTTGATCTTGTTGGACAAATCTATCCTAATTCTTCAAGTGGACACAAATACATTATCACAACCACTGAGTATTTCAAAAAGTGGTTCGAAACAGTGATGCTAATCAAAGCCATTGGAAAAAAAGTTGCTATGTTCATCTTGAACTACATTATCTATAGGTACAAGATACCCTCATCTATTCTAACACATAAAGGGGGGCAGTTCAAGAACTAAGACATTACAGACCTTTATACATAGTTTCACATTACTCAACATTTCTCTTCCATCTATTATCCTAAAGGTAATGGATAAGATGAGGCTTCAAACAAGAATATTCTAAAAATCCTACATAGAACTGTGAGTAAATTTGTTAGAGACTGGCATTTAAAATTAAATCCAGCACTATGGGCTTATAGAACAAGCATCATAACACCAACATGAGCCACATCATTTTCTCTTATCTATGGCGCAGAGGAAATATTACCAATTTAAGTGGAATTTCCTTCTTTGTGAGTATCTCTCCAAGGTCTTGTTATAGACAAACAATATTGCATATAGATAGGGTTCAAGCACTAGAACTATTGGATGAGCGCAAACAACAAGCATTCGATCACCTAAAATTTTATCATAAAAGGATGTCAAAAGGGTACAAAAAGAAAGTAAATCCATGACAGTTTCAAGTAGGGGATCTCATTCTAAGAGAGAATCCTAAGAATCAACCAAAAACAGAACAAAAAGGCAAGTTTGAACCCAACTGGCTGGGGCCTTAGGTTATCACCACAAATTTCAGGGCATGAGCTTATCAGTTAGATACACCTGAAGGAGATTTTCTTCCTGATCCTATCAATACTCTACACTTGAAGTGGTTTTATGACTAACATCTAGCTGAATGGCTTGTACAACGAAATTGATCCTGAGAAAATACCCCAAAAAAAGTGAAAATTTGATCCTGAAGAAAGCCAAAAATAGTGGAAAGGGAAAATCAAAAGAAATGGAAAAAGTCCTGAAAAAAGGTATCCTTAGTGAAAACCTGGAAAACAGGCGCCTTAATACTAAAAAAAAAGAGAAAAAGAGAAAAATTAAAAAAAAACTGAAAAACAAGACAAAGTGCCTTGGCGAAAACTTGGAAAATAGGCATCTTGGTAGCAAAAATAGAAATTTGTCGAGTGGTGAAAACCTAGAAAACAAGCGTCAGTTGTAATCAGCTCCATCTATCAACGCACTTCTTGCACCAATCCTTCAGGATCATATGTTTGATATCAGTTGAATCTGAACTCTTCAAGAATGTACTTTCCTTGCCTGAAGTTTGTATATATTTATGTCTTAGGGATAGACAGTCTACACTAGGGGCATCTCTACTTTCTTTTTCAATTGGTGGTTGATGGTTGCTGGGTCATCCTAGGTCCTTGTCTAGGAAAGTTTGCCACTACAAACAGTATTTCTTCAATACTTGAATTTCAACAACTTAGTCACTATCACAAATAAATGTGTTTCTTAAACGCCACCTACCTGTAATAGACATCATACTAGTGTTTCTCTACACTTTAATCCTACTAGTGTTTCTCAACACTTTAATCGAAACAGTGTTTCTCAATATTCCATTGGATTGCAATTGTTGATATTATCTCACTCAATAAGACACATATATACATTGCTTAATTCCAAGTTGCAATTGATGATTTCTCTATTGTGATTGAATAATTAATCAATGGTGTTTCTAAATGCCACATAAAAACATCTAGACTAATCTGTGTTTGATTATGACTCCTTTCATGTTCCGATGATGTTTCAAACTAGGGGCATATAAATGGTTATGAATTTTCTTTGTCTGATTATCAATTGTTGCTTGTTATGACTTCCGAGTTACTCCATGACATCTATTAAATGACAAAGAGTAGAAAGGCAATGGGGCATAATGGTTTCTTGGTTTTCTGTGTATGGTGATTGCTTCAATGATCCTATACACTTCAACTAATTTGGATGCTTATGATAAGAGCTTCCAACATGAGTGGATAACCGCATATATATCGATCCTTTTTATGTGTAAGAAATGGTGAGGTTGAATCAATTTCCTTGTCTATTTCTAATCAAATTCTAAGTAAGGTGTATGACACATTATGTACCCAAGGATAGGAACATTAAAGTTCACTGCGGGTTCCATATTTTACATTGCACATGAACAAAAGGTGATTCTTAATTCAAGAGAAGATAATCGACAAGTCATCATGACCTCTATGCCTTGATGCTTAGGTTTATTTTTGACATTGCATCTAATTAAGGTACTATTCATACTCTCATGATACTTCCTTGGTATTAGTGACAGTTCTACTATCCGATGATGTTCGTTACACAAATGCCCAATGATGATAAAATGCTTGTGTTAAAATATTAGTAACAGTCCTAGAAGTCGGCATTTAGTTACATTTAATTTTTCATGACTCATTTTATGGCATAAGTAATTGAGCTCAAAATGATTTTCTGGTTTCATTCAAATCCAAGTTGACTACTTAATCTATTTACTGATATATTCATGTTGTTACATATTCGTAGCATTTCATTCATAATGGGAAAGAGAAATGTACAAAAAACATAAATCATTCAAGTCTTGCATTTCTACATCCTAAGTGCATCCATAAATATATTTTCATATTAGGACATGCTAAGTTCAGGTCTCTGAAATCTGTATAAATGTGAATACCCCCAACAGGCCTACCTACTGGCACAATGTTAGAGGCCCATTAAGGATAATCAATTGGTCTGGTGATCTTGATATCAAGAATTTTTTCAAGCTCAACTTTGACTAATAAAGAAACACATGGATGCATCTTGTGTAACTTCTATTTGATAGGTTTTACCTTTGGATCCACTGCAAGATGGTGTAAAACTAAATCTGTATCCAACCTAGGAATATATTTGTATGTCCAGGAAAATTTAATTTGTTTGAAATTGAGGAGTTGATTCATGTCTCTTCTTTCTTGATCATTGAGAGAGACTATAATATATGTGACCTTTGGATTTTCTTTTTTAGCAAGATTGACTATTATTGTGTCTTCTATCAAGATGGAGGATTTTTCTATTTGTAAAGATAAAAAGAAAGGTCAACTTATCCCTCTTTTAGTGCCTTAAAGAGGTTTACACTAGAGGACACGTCCTTTGTTTTTATCTTTTTTCATCATTTGAAGGTGCCTACGAGAGGTTTTCAATAGGGGATGTTTTATTGAATTTTTTTTTTCATTTTCACTTTTATGACTAAGAGTTTTTACCTGGCTACGAAAGTAGGCTTTCTCATTGTAGGGGATCTGATACTCATATTCTTGGACATTATTATGTCCAAAGAGTGCTAACATTGCCTTGTTTGAATCATATATGTCCATGGATGGTAGCAAATATTTCTGATCCCAATCGATTAGTTTAGGGTTCTTGAGGGGAAGGTTATGTTAGTAACAACTGAGAGGGGGGGGGGTGAATCAGTGGCCTCAG
>MU220035.1:190672-229047 GCA_018584345.1 Thuja plicata | reverse complement strand
AGTATCTGGCATCTACGCTACCATCCTTGAATCAGTCTCATGACTATCAATAGGCTTTATGCAAATCTTACTACCATCCTTGAATTAGCCTCCTTCTTAGACTGTCAATAGGATTTAGGTAAGACCGGTGCTACTACCATGAGTCAACCTTCTAGTAATCTGTTAGGATATACCTCAATTACAAAAAGGCTGTTAAGTCCTGCTCTGTTAAGAGACTTAATGCTTCAATGGTTAAACTGAAACAAAATGACCTGTTTCTAATGCAACTAAATTGCAGATTTTTATATCTATTTACTTACAATATCTTTGTAATCAATGTAAAAATACAATTCCTTTGTACTTAAATCTTTCTTCTTTGTGATTTTGTGCTTTACTGTCCGTTGGTGTCTGCAGAATTCTTTAGCTCTCCCTCAGCTTGATTGATCAGGACTGCATGAAGTTAATCCTTCATTAGTTTCTCTTCAGCATCTTCTATCAGTTCACTCCCCCATGTATCTAATTGATTATTGACCACCTCAGAGAATGAATTATGCTTGTCTCTTAAATAGACATAATATTCCTTAATTCTTGGTTCTTGATTCTTGGCATGAAAAGCAATCCAGCCAAATTGATTTATGGCTTTAACTCCTGATTTATCTCATAGTTATCTTCTTGCCAACTATGTAAATCATCTTTAAATCACTTACTTAACTATGGTCAAATAAAACAAATCAAACAACCAGTTAAGTCTATCTTTTAGCTCTACTAGCTAGATATTTTGTCATTTTCTGATCTCTCTATTCTATCGGTCAATTCTGCAGTTCATCATCAGTGACAACTGCCAGTTCCGTAGATGTTGCTTCAGTTAGCTTCAGGATCTTCGTCCGTTGGGCATCATTGGATCTTTCTCATTCGGAAAAACTACTTTTATCTCATTAGGCATCCTTTGATTCTGCTTTGTCAGGAAACACTATCTTCTGCTTGTCGGGCATCACTGTGACTTTATCTCTGTCTTTACCAATGGTGTGCACTCCGCCAGTGTAGTCTGTCACTTAGTGAATACTTGAATTTTATGCATTGCTAAAAGCATAACCTTTATTCTATTTGATTCTCTGAAGTCTTTGGCATTATGTATATGACCATACAAATGATATCAAGTTGACATCAATGACAATACAAACCATTAACTGATTTAATGTCTTGCATCATCTTCAACTTACTATAGTGAGCCATTTAATCAATTACATGTCATCAGGTTAGGGGATTGAAGGTTGGCTTCTATGATGGTAAGGACATGGGCATATTCATCAAGGTCATGTTCAATGTATTGGAAAGGTACTTCAAAGAACTCTTCTTCAGTGTCTGAGAAAGATTCAACTAGCAATAGTCCTTAGCAAAGTTTTTCTTAGGCTCTAAGAAACCGAATCCTTTTCTGTGGGGATAACCTTTAGCTTTAATGAAGGTCCTTCTCCCTGTTTCTTTTTCTCTAAGACAAGTACTGTGATATATTATGCTTTCAACAATGGGAGTGGCTTTTATATACTTGTATTTAGGAAAGATTACTAGTTTATCTTCTTGTTCCTTGTAAAGCCAACCTGGGAAATTAGATTCCATGTTCATCTGATAAGGATCCCGAGTATTCAAAAGTAGTCCTTTTGCATTTCATGATGTATTTTCCTCGTGAGGGAGTTAATTATGAAGATTTTCCTTAAGATTTTTGGGACAAGGGGAGTTGTCCAATGCACATAGAGATTTAAAACTTATATTCCCCCATGCCTTGATCTGTGAATGTTTTTTTCTTCTCGGACTCAGGACTCTTGTGTTCAACGACTTTTTATTTTCACTTGGACTGATCTAAGAAGATTTTTGATGTCTCTTTAGCACTCTTAGAGGAAGAATTTTGAATTACAAATGGGATGAGATTACATTTTTCAATTTGTTGACCAAATTCATTCAAAAGATAATAATTTTATTTTTTAGCCTCTAATATTTTTCAATATTGAAAGGGTTCAGAATCTCCAAGAATAGTTATTTCTCTACTATAATGTGGGAATTGCAGACATTGATGATAAATAGAAGGTACACCTTTTAAGTGTGTATCCATGGTCCAGCACATGAAAAACTATTTCAATCAGGGTTAGGACCACTTGTAGAGGGAGTGGTATCAAACCTTTTGTCTCCCTTTCTCTATCATCATAGGCTTTTATTGTGATTCTTTTATTTACATCAAGAAGGTCTTCAGAAAAACCAATATTTTGGATCATTTTTAATGTACATAAATTGAGACTAGATCCACCATCTATAAGGACTTGTTTGATTTTAGTGGAATGTATTTTGGCTTCAATATGGAGTGATTTATTATGATGTATGTTTGGGCCATATAAATATTTATTAGTAAAGACTAAATGCTCTTGTATAGCTAAGTTTTTAATCATAGCTTGGAGCTGGGAAGCGTTAATATTTTTAGAAATGCGTTACTCATTAAGGGAATTTATAAGGACTTCTATGTGGATGGGTGATGTGTGAAGAAGCTCGAGGATATATATACCTGTGGAGGTGTCTTCCTAATTGGGCCAACAGATCATAGCGTGAAGCAAGCCGATTAGCTATGGATGGTGCAACTGGTGGATTTGCAGATCTTGATGGATTATTAGCAGCCTGAACAGTGACTCTTGGTCTTTAGCTGGTAGCATTGAAATGTGCACCTTTGAGTGTTAGAGTGTTTACATCCTTTTTAGACTCTTCAATACATTCAAATAGGGCATAAAAATTGAAGATATGATTCTCTTCTAAACTTCCACATGTTGGATCATTACCTATGATGGTTTTTGTAGAATAATCATATGCAATGATATTGGATGCATTGTTCTGATTGTATTTTGGAAAAGGATCATTATAGAATTTTAGTTTTGCATTTGATGATGATGGATTTTTTCCTTCAACCTTAATTTTCTAATGTCTATAAGGTCTTGGACTAAGTGTCTTAGTTTCATGCATTTCTTAGTGTCATGCCTCTTGATGCGATGGTAATCACAATATTGATTATCTTTGTACCAAGAGGGTTTGGGTTGATCTTCATCAAACAACAAAGTATAAGGGTATACCATCATCCCTTGATCCAAAAGTCATCAAACGATCACATCAAGTGGCTCCACAAGAGACATGAATTGTCTGTGTTGTCTTGTGGTGTTATTATTATTATCATTTTTTATGTTGTTTTTATTGTTATTTTTATTTTTATTGTTACGAGGAAACAAATGGGACTCATTGTGAGGTTGTTGTTGAGATTTATGTTGTGATGAATTGTTCTAATTATTGTTTTTTTTGTTATGATTTTTGCGGCTATTCTAATTTCTTTGATTAGATGCCCAGACATTTTGGACATGCTTGGTATCTGTCACTCCATCATTGACCACTCCTTTGTTCTTACTCCACAATTTTGGTTTGTCATTTTTAAAGGAAGGGGTATAATTTTTAATGGAACCTTTTTACAAAAATCCATCTTCAATGTTTTTCC
The DNA here is from genome assembly GCA_018584345.1 of Thuja plicata. Classification (NCBI taxonomy): domain Eukaryota; kingdom Viridiplantae; phylum Streptophyta; class Pinopsida; order Cupressales; family Cupressaceae; genus Thuja; species Thuja plicata. The sequence continues at coordinate 225,551 of MU220035.1, read as the reverse complement.
CCTTTTTACCAAGATACGTAAAAGTGTCAAGAGAAGTCATTTTCACTTGGAATGAAATTTCAGATACCAAATATTTGGTAAAGATGTCAATCAAATGATTGTCTGGTATCTTCCAAGGCATAAAATTTTCAATGTGCCTCCATCTTTGTAAAAGGTTGGAAAAGGTTTCTTTGTTCCTTTGCTTGATGTTACACAAATCACTCAATGATGCTTGATGTTTAAGCTTGTAAGAATATTGTCCAATGAATTTCTCTGCGAGGTCAGAGAATGTAGATATGGATCCATGAGGGATGGCCATGAACCACTCTAAATAAGGACCACCAAAACTCCTAGTGAAGAGTGTCTTTAGATAATTCTCACTGTAGGCAACCTCTTGGCATGCAATATAGAATTATTTGAGATGTTGGAGTGGGCATGTCTCCCCTTTGGAATTCTCAAACATAGGTATCAAAATTTTTGGAGGAAATGATTGCATGATTATAAATTTTTCAAATGGATAAGGACATATATCCTCAAAAGATAATTCTTTCTTTCTTCCATTTTGCAGGCTATGTACAATATTCTTGAGCTCATTGAATTGTTGGGCTAAATCAAGAGCATTTTTAGGTGTGAACTATGGTCTAAAATCTTTTCCACCTCCTAATTATGAGGCTAAAAAGCATGTCAATGTCATACTGACCGTAGGAGGAGATGTATAATGATAAGCTTAGGACATTTGTTGAATGAATGTCCTCATTACAGATGAAGGAAATGCGAATTGTGATGATGATATTGGTTTTGTAGATAATGGGATGGAAGTATGCCCTCTGTTGAAAAAACTAGCACCAAAACTGGTAGAGGTTTTTGTTGTGGTATGAGTGCTACTATGCGAGATTATGTTGGGAAAAACACTAAGGATATATTGAAGTTGTTCCCCTGTTAATTGAATTTTTGGTTGTGAATTTGATGTGGGGATTGATGTAGAAGGTCCACTGGAAGTAGCCTTGCCTTTATCTTTGGATGATGTTTTATTAGAGGTTGAGTTTGTGGCTTTTTTGTAGCGGTTGTAGACTTGATGATGTTGCTGCCAAGGAGAGATTCATCAAAATTGGCAGGTACTATAATACCATTCTTCATAAGATTTAGGATCTCTCCATTGTTTTGGTTAGTGTCATTTTCAACCATATCTAGATTGTATGGATCATTGAGTAAATCATTCACTTTAGTAGGTATTTCATCTTGATCTACCAATTCATTTTCTTCAGGGACATTGGTGATGTCCTCAACGTGTACTTCTTGGCCTCCAAAGAAGGGATGAGAAAAAGGATTCTCATCATTGTGGTTGGTGTTTACTTGCATGTGAATCATGTTTTTATCTTTAGATTGAGTAACTACCATACAATGGTATCCTCCAAAAGATGAATGATGAAGGATGAAGCATGATGTTTGGAATGTTGATTGGTGATGAACTTTAGGAGCAAAGGATTTAAACTTGATTTGATTTTTTATTCAATTTTGATTGATTTCATTGATTGGATTATATTGATATGGATTTGATTAATATTGGTTGATTTATTTATTTAAATTGGATTTGAAGGTTTTGAGATAAAAACCTAGGTAAGACAAGACCTTATGATGATGCAAACACAAAGGATTGATTTGGATAATATCTTCTTCTACTTGGAGATAAACTTGTGATCCCAAGAAAAATAGGACAAGATCAATGGATTTGATTACTTGAGATGGACTGATGTTCTGCAAGAAATAATGTATTTTCTAGAGATGAAGGTCTGAAACACTTTGATTAAGATCTTTCAACCTATTGAGGATGAAAGAATGAAAGATTGGATTTGATTTGATTGGTTTTATTATAGTCCAAGGATGATTGATTTTTTTCACTCCAAGAATGAATAATGACTTTGTGATAATGAGGAGGTGATGAATTCATTCAAGGTCCAAAGGTCAACAATAAGGCTCATCTAGTCATATTTCTCAAAATGGATAAAAACGTGATTCACATGAGCTTTGGCCATCATACAAGAAACTTTGATGTTGAAGATGATGGCATCAAAATTATCAAATTATTTTATTTCTTTCTAAATCAATTTGGTTATATGTTGATACTCCTAGGCTTTTCAATCAACTTCTTTCTTTTCTCTATAAACATGGGGAACTAGGAGTTTCACTTTCTTATGCTTTCCTGAATCGGTCATGTCCTATAGAGAGAATTTTGATTTTAACTGGGTAGATATGTGTTTCATGATAAATGAATTTATAAGCTTCTAAGAAATCCAATTCTTAATGCTTTTGTAAGATCTGACAACTCACTATTTTTAGGCGGATATGACGGTTCACAGATGCAGATGACAATCTGTGAAGATGACCATTCCAGGTCAGAGATGATGATTCTTAGACACAGACAATAGTCTCAGGTCGGAGACAAAATTTTGGTTTCAAAGTTTTTTTTGATGAATTTGGATCAATAAGGTTTTCCAATCTGATTTTTTGGTCAATAAATTCAATGGCAAGAACCAATTTTTAAGCATTCAAACCAAAAAAATAATAGTCATATGTCTTAAAACAATCCAACAAGGGACAAAGAAACCTTTCAGGAAATAATTAGTAGTATCAATGAATCTAATACAAAGTAATGTCTTGAGGTACGTACGTTCTTGGTGAAATTGTAATATAGACAGTCAAACATAGTTCCTACCCTAAGGAATCGACAGAGCACAGAAATCCTTGCTCGTAAACTTAAGCACACTTCAAGAGCTAATTAGAATACAGTCACTATCAACAATGCAATGGGTTAACAATGTCATATTAGCCAACTTCTCAGGAAGGAACGATATGACGAGTGGCTTGGGGATATTACTATCCTCCTTGAACTTGGATTATCATGTTATTGATGGTGAACCATGTAGCTTCTATTCTAAGGTTCTCAGTAAGGGTCTCTCTTGGGATACATCCTTTGTGTCTACACAAGCACAATTGAGATGTATATCCCCACAAAGAACCATAGCACAAGTAGTCATGTAAATGTGATTGAAACCGTAAGGCCCTACTATGTCTTAGGTGAAAGCCAAGTATAAATTCAAATGGTATCTGACTTTTGAGGCTTTGGTCCCATGAAGAAATCTTGATTAACGTGAGTTGGAGTGGTGTAGCTTACACCTCATTCTCACATGGGTCATTCCTGGGATATTTTTACCTAAATCGGCAGGCCCAACTAAGGTATTAGCTTAAAAGCATGGATTGGCAATGAAAAGAGTCTAGATTTCTGATTTTCCCACAAGGATAAAAGAGCATACTCTCTTATCCAATTTTTCTCCCAAACACATCAAACAAATTCTTTGTTTGCAAGGTTTCTTTCTAAGTGAAATATTCAAATGAGTCTAGGTTTATGATTTTCTCAAAATAGACAAGAGCATACTCCCCTATCACTTAATAAGACACTACAAGTGAACTTTTGTTAAGGTTCCTAAGAAATAAATTAAGGAAAACACAATGTTTGTTTGTATCTCCTAGGTGACCTACAAGACAAAAGGTGCGTAGTTTGATATTTTACAATATCTTCGACCAACATCTTGTAAATCAAAATGTTAGTATTTTTTTAATGCTAATCTTTAGATTTGAAGTGCTACAAAAACCCAGATGAATTAATAACACAAAATCTTATTGGAAACTGAAAATATTTTGTTACAAAGTGCAAACAACAGTTCTAGGTTGTAGACGACAATTTGTGCAGACGATAGGCAAAAAGTGCAGACAACTTTCAAAAAGTACAGATGAATGTCAGAGAGTACAAATGAAAATATGCATAAGTGATAGTAAAAAGGGGTAGACGACAGTCAAAAGGCACAAATGACTACCAGAGAGCACAAATGAAGATCAGTAAAAACTCAGAAAATGGTATACGTGACATGTGACAACACGATTCTTGAGAAATGAAGATGACCAAACTGAGTCATAGACAATGATCTGTGGAGATGATGGTCAACCTGCGTAGACGGTAGTTTATAAATCAAAGTCATTCACCTGTGATTAAAATAATTTTTTGAAATTTTTTTCAAGCATTTAAATTTGTAAAATTATAGTTCTGATAGAAACGAAAGAGATAAAAACTCAAAACATGTCAAAAAATGTTAAAAATTTTAAGTCCTTTTTATGCAAGATAGAGAGGATAGTCTCCAGGAAGAGACAATGATCTACGCAGATGGTCATTCTACGTAGACGATCATTCCAGGTAAGAGATATCTATGCGTGAAATCATAGATAATGAAACATGATTGGTTCTAAAAAAATGGCAGAAAGTTTGAAAATGTCTTAAATTTTAGGGACATGGGTATGATGAAAACCTACCTGTGTGAAAAAATATCAGACATGAAAATGTTAGAGATATAAATCATTTATAGTCTAGCATGTTCATATCTTACAACTACACAAATATTTCCACCATAACCTATGATGAGCCAAACAAGTGCACCCAAGCCTTTTTTATTTTCTCTTAGAGAGGGTTGTGGGTGTTCTCTCCCAACACAATATATTAATCTCACTTCATTGAATAAAAAATGACAAATGCAACTAGATGCAAGCTAAATGAAATGATAGTGAATAACACAAGAACTAGTTATGGAGAACTAGTCTCAAGCATTATGTTAGGACTACAAAAAAATTTCCATGGTTCTAAATCTTGCCTATGTTTATGCTATGTATGAGCCTTGTTTTTAAAGCCCTAAGTGTCTTTTTATTCAAACCTTCTTTTGCTTCTTATTTTCTTGTGTTACCTTTTTTGGAGCCACTTAAGTCACTTTATGACACGTGTCTTAAGTCATCATGTGGGGAAGGGGGGCGACATTCCTTCTAAGTCCTGACTCCTTGCGGGGCTCATGCATTAATATTTCCTAAACCTAAAGTCTGCATGGTGTTTTGTGCTTTAAGATGTTGAGAAATTCTATTTTAATCTAATCTTGGGTGTAATGCCTTGATCAAAAATTGCATGAAGGATAGTCATCAAGGAATCATGCCTGAATGCCAAGTATCCATCCTGAGATTGTGGGCTCAGTGTCTTCAAATCTAGAAGCAAGGTAAAGGCTTGGTCAAATCAAAGTTAATCTAACGGTAGGCATAATGACTTGGTCAAAAGTTGTATGGAGGATAACCATTAAGGAATCATGCCTAAGTGACAAGTGTCCGTCTAAAGGTCATGGGGCCGACATCTTTAAAGTTAAAGAAAATTAAGCATCATGGTCAGATCAATGTTAAGCCAAGTAGGCACAATCTCGCGAATGAAAGATGAAAGGAGGTTATTATTCAAGACATCATGCCTATGTGACATGTAGCAAGTGGTAGGACCTGGCTAGGCTAAAGGAAGTTAAAGGTAAGATAGATCATTTTTAATTGGATGGTGGGCACAATCCTGTGAATAGAAGATTCACAATGTTTATTCATTGTAGGATCATGACTAGCTCATAGGTCTCCATCGGAGATCTCGCCCAAGTGGGGCCAACAAGTAAAGGTATGCCAGATCTGTTTTAATCTAAAGGTTAGTGTGATGCCACTAAGAAAATTTTCATGTGGTTTTATTCATTGTAGGATCACACCTGATTGACACGTAGCCACTTTGTGATCGTAGGTATGGGACTTTAAAAGAGGTAAAGGTGAATCAGATTAAATTTAATCCAACGGTAGGCATGATGTTTTGATCCAGAGATGAACCAAGGATATTCATCGCATGATCACGCCTGAGTGACACATGTCCAGATTGATGAGGAAAAGTCAAGTGGGACCAAAAATGCTACATAGAGCTACCATGTGTCACGGGCTTATGGGATCGCGAGTGTTTTAGGGGTTTTCAAACGACCATGTTTTAAAGTAAATTTAAGGTTTAATCTCAGTTGTCAATAGATTTTCTGCACTAGGGGTGACTGTTGGAATGGGTGTTATTTGAATATTTAAATATTTCTAAAGGATTTTTGTCTGTGGAAGTGCTCTTCCAAGTTGCAGAAAAGTAGTTAGGAGGATCTAATATTTTGGTTTTCATTTATGCAGTCGTGGGATGCGAAGGGATAGAATTTGATGGCTCTGGCTTCATAAATGTTGAGAGGTGATGGATTGGGTTTCTGATAAGATTTGCAGATCTTTTGTAACCCTTGGTCGACTCCTTGTATTTTTTGCCTTAATGTTGGGTTTGTTCCTAAGTCCTGGTGGTTGTGCAGATCAGATCAAATCATTTTTGATCTTTTGGAGAAAGGAAGGATTGCAACAAATTAGATTTCATAGAAAGACAACTATAACCTAGATGAATTGAGAAAACTGAAACGGCCCATTATTCCTTCAATGGGTGGCAGTTCTCCAACATCCTGAGGTGATTGGCGGCTACAAATTAGATTTTTTACATAAAGGAATAAAGACAAAGGTTTTACTTGAACAATAAGAATTGTTTTGAAGTTATCACAAAGGCCCAATGGTCCAATAATAAATTACCATTGGAAATATCTTGTAATAACTCGGTTGTTGGTTCTGTTGAATTTTTGGCTTTCATGGTGAGTCCTTATTTTGTTTTTTACCTAAATGATCTGAAGCTTGTTGCAATCCTTATTCTATAAAAGGATTTCCAAGATTATTTAGAAGGGACTGGGAAAAAATTGAGTGATCAAGCTGCATATGCATTTCCAGTCAAGGATATAGCAGACTATATTAGACTATGTCAATATAGAATAGAAAGTTTCGGGTCTTTTTCCATAATTGAAGTGGTGTATATTTTGAAGAATATTGATATAGGAACATGATTCTTCATAATTAATACAAATACTCTAGATTCAAGTCTCTCATTTTTGTTTATTTCTTGAGTTATGAGTTTTCTAATTCATTGCATAGAGTTTATCTATGTGTATGTTGTATTCCTGAGTTTTGATATAGGATAAAATTAAATATTTCTCTGGATAAGACATATATTCATTTGGTGTGCACAAGGATTTTATAAGAAGTGTTGGTCTGGGTTAGTTGTATTTATGGCTTTGAATCTTTTTACAATAGTTGGTTTTTGTATTATGCATCTGTATTAAAGATATTTCCCAATGGATAAGGTAGTGGTCAGAAATTAGTACCTTCTATATGGATACATGTTTGGTTGCATGTGGCTATATTCTGCACATTTTAAATCAAAACCATTTCAAAACCCTTTTAATTATTTTGGTTGTTGGTTGTATGTTCTTCATGGTAATTGAAAGTCAATGAATGAGTGGTTATCATTCAGCTTTTTCTTATCATTTTTTGTTGTTTAAATCCAGAGAGAGTTGTAAAGTGTTGTATATTGAGCTCGATTAGGTGTACCCACTTTGGTTTTTTAGAACCAAAAGTGCAAAGGGAACTCTTGTCCCTATAGTTGGTCCAGTTACCTTAAATTTCCCCATATTTGGAACTAACCATTCTTTAAAATCCATCTATAGGTATATTGGCAGCTTACAAAGTGTAAAATAATTTTAAAACACCAACACATTCAATGTGTGAAAGCGAAGTAGATATGAACTAAGTGAAAGAATCTAGTATTTAATGAAAACTAAAAGTGAAACTACCATGATTCAAATGCAACAAACACCAACCAAGGTTAGTATGAAAAGCTCTAAATGTATACAAGAGAATTCTAAACATAAACTAGCATGATAACTCTAATGCAAGAATAATGGATGATTTAATCTTGGCAAGGATCTTATTTATAGGATTTTGGAGGAATTGGGAGAGGTGGATCACATGTGGCATCCAGATAGGTGCTACATGAAGGAGACATGAGCCATGTAAGTGTCCAAGTTTTCTCACACATGTGTGAAAAATTTGAGATGTGATGGGTCAATGTGTACTTCAAGTACACATGTAAGAGATCTTGTAAGGGATGTCATAGACTTGGTCCAATGAGAATTTTTAAGAAAGTGTAAGAATTTTTCATCAAGATTGTAAGGAACCTTGTTTAGGCATTTTTAGAAATCTTTGAAAAGGTAATTTTTGGAAATTTTCTCACACATGTGTGAGCAAATAATTAGGACTAACAGGTGTAGGAATCCAAAAAATTGGCCTAATTAACCTTAGTTAATTAAAAAATAGGTCTATTTGTTGAGATTGAAAAGGGGTAGGGTAGGTTATAGATCTAGATTTAGGATTAATCTAAATTAAATTTAGACTAATCATAGTTTAGGAGAATATTAGAATGTGAGGGGGATAAATAAATTTAAAATTTATTTAAAGGGGGAAATTAATGGCGAAAATGTATTAAATAAAATTTAATATACTTAAGATGAAGGTATTTAAATTACATTTAAATACCATAGAAATTAACCAAATTTAATAAAATAGGTGGAAGAATATAGAAAATATAATTAATTAAATAATTATATTGTTCAGGGATAATTTTAGGCGTCTACACTTTCATCTACTTAGACTAACCTAATTTATGTATTTGATTGTTGTGGATGAAATATACAAGGATCATATCATTTTGTAGATGGCATAGGTTGGATAAGTTGTTGTGTATTGTGTGTGGTGTAAGTTTCAAGGTTTTCAAGTGTAGATAATCAGCAATGAATTCAATTTATGATGTTTAGGGAAATAAACTATAATTTACATTTGATAAAATATATTTTGTCTTAGTTCAATGAACATATTTCCTTGTAATCAAATTATATCGTATATTGTGCTAAAGAAGTGATCTTTAGTTTGCAAGTTCATTGTATATTTCCCTAAGGTTGTGTGCCTTAGCCCTCAAGTCAAATTAGGAATAATGATATTCATTTTCTACGAGCCTAAAACTATTGTAATTAGTTTTTGTCTAGTTACATAGTTCTCACTATGGTTTTTCCTATATTGGGTTTCCCACATAAAAAATTTTGGTGTTCTTGTGTGTTACATGTCCTGATTCTTTTATTTACTTATCCACATGTGTTAAATGACATGAATGGATAATAAGTGGTTGAATTTTAGTATATAATGATTTGCCTCTCCCTTTCCTCTCCCAACATTTGGAAGTGTTCAACAATATTTCACATATGAAGTTGATGAGGTGCAATTATGAAACTAATCTCATTCACATGCCATATGTATAGATGTACTGGAATCAACATATCATAATGGACTATGAGAAGTAGAGGCATATGTTTTCTTATAATACAATAAATCTTCTTCACCTAAATTACCTATAAAGGAAAAATTGTAATTATTATGGGATTTTTCTTCCAAGAGGCATTCTTTATCTTATTTCCCTCATTTTTTTTAAAAATATATCTTCCATTCATCTCTTGGCCTAATCCTAATCTGGTGGTAACCACTCTTTAGATCATTTTTTAAAAAATACTTAGTTCCCCCCAAATAGTCAAAAAAATCCTCAACCGTCGGAATGGGAAATCTGTACCTTATAGCTATTTTGTTGATGGTCCTTGAGTCTATACATAGTCTCCAATGCCCTCATTTTTGGGTGCCAAGACTATAGGAAATACACAAGGGCTTAAACTCCTACCAATTAGTCCTGATTCCAATAGCTCTTAAATTTATCTGGCCATCTCTACATTTTGTTGGGATGTGAGCTTATATGTTGCCTTGTTTGGAAATGTAGACCCAGGAAAAAAATCTATACAGTGTCTTATATCTATGATAGGGGGTAGAGATTTTGGCATTCCTTCTAAGATAATGCCTTTGTACTGATCCAATAACTCTTTCACTACAAGATCTACTATCCTCTCCTTCTTGGATTTCTTCTCTGCTTCTTTTCTCTCTTCCATAACCTTGGGGATAGGGATCAAAGAAAAATACACTCCCCTTTCTTCTGTGATCTCCTTCATGTACTCTTTTCCTTCCATCACCAATACCTTAGCCTCTTTACCTTTTGGCTCCTCTTCATTCTCCATCAAAGGTAACAATTAAATCACCTTCCCATCTTTGGTTATGGAATAAGTGTTTCTAAAGCCATCATGGTGTGCCTTGAAACCATATTTCCATGGTATCCCAAGTAAGAGATGGAAAAAATCCATCTTGGCCATATCAAACAACAATCTATCATTTTACGATCCTAGTTGGAACTCCACCCAAGCCTGCTCCTCTATAATGACTTCTTGACCTTGGGTGAGCAATGAAAATTTGTATGGACAGGGGTGAGACATTATTTTAAATTTAAGTTTCTCTATCATTTCTAAAGACACAAAATTCTTAGTAGAACCATAATCAATCAAAACCTTATAGACCTTACCTCTTGATTTACAAGTTGTTTTGAAGAGGGGCTTCCTTTGTGGGAGCTCCTTGTTAGGAATCTTCATGGTAGTAACTGCCCTTATGATCATTAAGGCTTCTCCTCTTTCAGGGCATCCATGTGCATCTGGAGCATTGACACTTTGATATGAAGTAGTGCTTTGATAGTCTGATTCTTGGACTAGATTCCTCCTCCTTTCTCCCATGTAACTTGTGTTTTCCTTCTATTGTTGGTACCTTCACTTCTATTATGGTCTTGATTAGAGTCACCTTGGAAACCCAAACCATTTCATCTTCCTCTAAAGGGAATTCTTCCCATTTGTTTCCTACATCTTCCTCTATCGATATGATCTTTTCTTCTGCTAAATTTATCTTCCACTTTGCATGCCAATTGGTAACACTTCTATACTGTCCCAGGGGTGTGTAGATTCAACTCTTCTTGGATACAGAATTTTAACCCATTTAGGTACCTAGCTAACTTCTCTCCTTCTATCTCCTTTGTCTTGGTCTTCATAAATAATTTCATGAATTCTTCTGTGTAAGTGTTTACATCCATGTCCTTTTGCCTAAGGTTTTGTCTCCTCCTATGGATTTTTACCTCATAGTCCTTGGGTACATATGCTTCGTTCACCAAACTTGCCATTCTCTTCCAAGTAGACACTCTACTCTTTCCTTCCTTCTCCCTCTCATCTTGGGTAAAATTTCCACCAAGTTAAGGTAGACCCTTTCAATTGGGACTTTTTTATCTTCACTTTCTAGTGTTTAGGAATGTCTTCGCATTCAAATAAACTTATGAGGGATTCAATCCAATCTATAACAAAATCTAGTTCCATCTTTCCACAGAATAATGGAAGTTCTAGCTTCCCATCTATATTCCTTCTTTCCATGCACTTTAGGGCATTTAGGAGGGGTCTCTGGTCCGCAAGAACTTCCTCTTCTTCCCGCCTTGAGATCTACTCATCATCTCATTCTCTATCATCTCCAGAGTCTTCATCACTCCTTCCTTTCTTACAATCTTTGCAAGCTCCACATTTTTCATCCTTGAAGGTAGTTCTTATACTTCTCCTTCTGCCATATCTTCTTCAAAATTCTTTTCCCAAGGGTTCCTTTCTCTCGCTCTGATATCACTTGATGCAGAGCCCAACTATATGAAATAATTCAACCTATATATGATAGTTTCTTTAATCCTCTAAAGGGATTATCTCAACCCCTAGGGATCCACACCTTCAATTTATTAATCTCATTCCATCCACAACAAAAGTAATTGAACAATCCCTATTGTTCAATCCCATACTAAGGACCAATCAATTCCTTATCCAACTGATCAAATAGGTGTGATAGAATGGAAACCTCAAGATTAGGGAGAGGATCTAATTTCCTAGTTCCCTAAAATGTCTTTCTTACTCACACTATAGGGTTCCAAGTCTTCAAAAGACCACTAACTTCCAAATAGTGAATTTGAGCCTTTTAGGCCTACCCAGCTAGTAGCCCTAAGAAGAGGGTTTTTCAAGGATAAGTCTCAAAAATTCAAAAGAACCTATAAAAAAATAGTATATTCTGATACCCTTTACAAATACATTTAAACCCAAAAGACATAGATTCAGATCTGCTAATACAGTGCCAAAGCCCTATTAGGCCAAAGAGACCTAATGACACTAATTATCCCTCCTAAACAGAGAAAGTCTTCACGAGTTGATGCTCAGGGTTAACCCAACACTTGGAACATGTCTTTTCATATACAAATACCTTGAATACACTAATCAATTCAATCAATCCACTTCCAAGTCTTCTTTGCACGCTCAATTTTTCAAAACTATCACCAAGCACATGGTCATGCTTGGTATAGGGCTTGGTGTTAAAAATGGGTGCCAATGACCTCCAACCTCCTAACTCTATAATATTGCAATGCATCAGCCCAACTTGTGTTTCCCAAATGGTCAAGGTGATCCACTAGTGCAACTTCAAGTTAGGGCCATTTTGGAGTAGGGCTTTTATTCTGAACCATGGGTACAGGTCAGAAAACCAATTAGAAAACCCCTCAGTTGGATTGTTCAAGACCTCTTACTGAATTTATTGGAAATTTATTACAAAGTTCTTCTCCACCATATGAGACTTCAAAGAAAACAATGCATCTGAATAAAACAAATCACCATGAACAATCTCTGCACACAGTAAAACCAGAAATTGTTTGTGTTTCATCAACACCAGAAGTTACACATCTGATCACTCTCGATTGAATTAGATTCAATCCAGTATGTATATGCTTTCCTTAAGGTTCCCAACTATTTTTCAAATGTTTCAGACCATTGGGGAAGTTGTAAAGCCGACCACAATAAAAAATGCAACTTTTCTTGCAAAGTTTCAAAATGTAACTTTTCTTACAAAGTTGCAAAATGCAACTTTTGCACTTTTACAAATTTTTGAGCAACTTTTGCTCCTAATTCATTTCATGCATGTCAAGACAACCTATAGACCTCAAATGGATCCAAAAGACCCAAAACCTATAAAAAGCATGTCCTAGACTAAAATATGACCCCTTGATCAAAGTTGACCAAGTGGCTTATAATAATTGCCGACTTGACTAATGGTTTACAAATGGAAATTTATTACATAGGTGGATGACTTAATCCTTAGGAATCCTAACTCTTAACAAACTTTAATATCCTTCATTTTGGAGGGGTTCTCCTACACCAAAATCCCTAAATTAATTTTTACAAGCATAATATGCAGATTTAGCATAATTTCCTGCATTCTTTGCTCAGTCAGTGGTCCTAGAAACACAACCTGTCTTTTAGGTCTCTCAACCTTGAATAAGATTGGTTACTCCATGTTCCCACCTCTCTACTTTGCAGATAGGGCCCTTTGTTCCTTTCTATGACACAACATCATAGTGAAAATTAAAATCTCTTATAAAATAAATTGGCCATTCCTCTATATATAATGACACTATCAAACAATTTTTTCAAACAACTTATCAAAAATAAGTGATTTTTTTTTATTGTTTTTGAAAAATTCACATTGTAATAAACTTATTTTTAATTATTTTCTATAATAAAGCAATATAGCACTACCTTTGACATAACACAATAGTGAGAATTAAAATCTCTTATTAAATAAATTGGTCATTCCTCTATATATAATCACACTAACAAACAATTCGTTCAAACAACTTATCCTCAACAAATGATTTTTTTTTAATTCACATTCCAATAAACTTATTTTTAATGCTTTTCTACTAGAAAATAAAATATTTCTATTAATAATTATTATTTTTATTAAATGAGAGAGACAAAATTAAAAAATGCACCTTTTTCTTATGCAAATTCTAGCCACATTTTTAGAAAATAGTAATACCAAACAATACCTTCAAACAGGCTTATCCAAACATGGTCCCCACTTGTTAGTTTTCCCCATGTGGATCTCTTTTTTGAATTTCTATGAGTGAAGTAGAAATAAATGGGACACACATCAGATTTGGTAGCATTTTTTTCACATGGATCAAATTTTTCTAAAGGTGGAGTACATTGAAATTAATCAAATATAAAGACTTATACAATATTATGGTTGGTGAATGATCATTTATAAGTATATTGACTAATTAATTATAATTTTTATATTGATCAATCAATTTTTTTATAGGGAGGATTATTCCTCATTATGAATTAAAAGTCAAGGACTAAGCACTATTCAATCATTAAATTCATTTGGGGAATGATTTCAGCCTCATCCCTTATGATGGCGTTGGACTCAACAAGAATTATCCGTGATTTCATTAAACCTTTCCACTTCACCAAGAAACCAAAAGCCCCTTGACTATTATAATTATTTATAAATTGATTATTATCAACATATTATGAGATAATATAATATAATGATATATATGACAATATTTGTTAGGATTTATTTTGTCAAATTAATTAAATTTTATGTATTAATACATTTGAAAAAAATTACTATAATTATATATTTTGTGAGTGATCTCTTAAGATATATATTATTTATAAAAATAATTTGACTATAATATCTATGTCAAAAATATTTAATTTGAAAGTATGCTTGTGATTAAGTTTAAAGTGAAAAAAGAATGAAAAGTCAAAAATATTTAATTTTAAAACACCCCTCATGATTTAGTCTATAATGAAAAATGAGAAAAAAATTAAAAAATTAAATAAATATTTTAAAAAGGGATTAGAATGAAAAGGATCTTGTTTGGAGAATCTCTCCCCCCCTCTCCCTCTTTTTCTGGTTCAATTTGAAAAAAAGAGGTTAGACAACTTTTATTTTTTTTAAATGGAAAAAAAAAAATCTTTAAACTTAGATTGAATTATGTTGTTTAAGTTTTCTACCATGCCCACACTCGGTGGATAGCATATGTTAAGCCCATTCTTAGTTTTTTAGGGATATTGGATTTTAAAGAATATTTGATTTTAAAGTACATTAAGTTTTATTTAGTTTATGTATTTTTAATTTTTAGAAAATTGGATTTACATCATGTTAGGAAAAATATTTGAATTTTTATATGGTATTTAAATTATATTCTTTATATTAGGAATAAAAGATGATTTTTTAATTTCTAAAATATAGAGATTTAATTGTGACGAATTTTTCATGCTTGTTTAATGGTGAAATATGAATAATATTTTATTTGACATATAAATTTTTAAAATTTAAAATATTTCATATTGTGATCATTTTATTTTGTGAGATGAAAAGTCTTATGTTTTTCTTTTAGTTTCTTTATGATTGCTTATTTTGACCTTAATTTCTATGTCTTGTCTTTTTTAACAAATGCTAACTTTTGAATCTAAGATTAAATACTAATATTTGGGAGTACAATACAACTATCCTACACTTGTAAAAATGGGGGTGTCACAATATGAAGTATTTTAAAGGTAATAATCATATTAAAATAAATTAACAATTCAAAAATCTAAAAATAATTAAACAAGACAATTTGACTTTTTTCGTATCCCAAACTTCTTGAAGGAATTGTGTAAGATATAGGTAGGTGTGCTTGTACATGAAATAGTTAAGGTAATGACACAAGTAAGAAAGATAAGCATCACTAATATAAAACACCCTAAATCTATTATGCAAGACTATTACTATGAACTACTTGTCCATGAAGATCCTAAGAAAAACATTGCAAGATAGTGTGCCTTATGCAATTGCTTGTGTATGAATGTGTTGACTAAACCCCACAAGATAATAAGGACACTTTACTTCTACTACATGGTAGTCCATGCTATTTCCTTTAGGATTTTGGCAATTGATGTTTCCTTATGATTTTTCATTTGAATCTGATGCTTTAACCATTCCTTACTTTATCTTGTTGGATGTTATCATTTTTCTTGTATGTTTTTATTGGAGATCAGTATCCTTTCTTGTAGTGCATTCTTATTTACAATGTATGTTCTAATATGAAATATTTCATTGTCTATATTTTTCCATAATTATATTATATATATTTTTAATTCCTTGATTGACTATATGTTAGTTTACAAGTGTGGGCCTAATGGTTCTATATGTTTGAGTGGGATTATACTACCATTCAAATTATCTAGATTGATGAATATACATGAAGAGTGTGTAGATTTATTTTTTGTTTGTGAATTAAATTTACTATCACACACATTAAATATACTTTCACATAAAATATGAATTTTCATCATATGTTGTACGAACTTTGTTTATTTTCCACATTTGATGTAACATATCATGTTGTTCATCTCATTATTTCATCTTGAATCAAGATTTCAATTAGTAATTTGTTACTTGAGAACCATGTACATTTTATGGCTCTTGTTTGTTTAGAATATAACCTAAAGATTCTTAGGGATTAATTCCAATACATTTCACTTTGTAGAGTATATGACTTGCTACCCTTAGGATATTGAGATTCCAAAGAGAAAATTGACCTTATGCTACCTCACTTCTACTAGAGATATGGTGAGCTAGGGAGATTAAAAAAAGAAAAAAGACCTTGTAACAAGATAGAATAATTAAAATAGTGAATAAATAATTAATTCATGAAGTTATAAATATTCTAAATATAAAAATGAGAAATTAAAATTGCATACCTTTTACCCTGAGGAAAACTAGGCCTCAACATCAAATGCCAATGTTTCATGGGAATGTTTACACCCCACACTATCATTTGTACAAAGAAAAAATAGTAAATATACTAGACTCAACCCTGAATGTTTCTCTTACTCCATGAAAATGTTCATCACTGACACATAGAGATAGGGAAATTTTTGGGGCTATAAAGGTGCTTGTTGTAGGATCTGTAGAACTTGATCACGATAGGAAACACTATAATCGGTGACCAGGAACAAAAAAACTCAACAATCAATGATCAAGAAAAGGAAAACTCAAATATTTTTGGTTGATGCAAGATTGAAATGAACCCAAGATGCTCCTTCACTAGACATCTAAGGTTATTTGAAAAGTGAGCCTCTCACTTATCTATGATGAAGGAAAACCCAATCAGTTTAACTCCACCCGAGAAATCCATGAAGAATCCTCAATTGGTTTTTTCTTCCACTTAACAAGATATT
Source organism: Thuja plicata (assembly GCA_018584345.1). NCBI lineage: Eukaryota > Viridiplantae > Streptophyta > Pinopsida > Cupressales > Cupressaceae > Thuja > Thuja plicata. Next base: position 208,782 of record MU220035.1, on the reverse strand, counting down.
ATTCATATTTTTCCTCTAGTGCTTCAACTAATTCTTGTATCCAAGATCTGTTCAACCTCCCCTCCTTCTGCTTCTTAGGATACCACAATTCACTCTCTGATCCATCTCCTTCACTTCTATTTGATTCATGATATTCATACAAGTCTGCTAGGTTGAATGTACTTGATATGTCCATGTCGTCTAGTAACTCATCTTCATAAGCATTCCCTAAATCAAACTTTCTCAAGATCTTGCAAGGTCCAAACTTCTTTATCTTCAATTTACTATAGGTACCAACTATAAGTCTACCTTTTATCAGGAAAACCATCACTCCATTATGAAATTAAAAATCCTTATGCTTCCTCTTCCTATCATCTCTCTCTTTATTCTTATCATTCATGCCTTCCAAATATTTCTTAGCTCTATCATGCAAATCCTTCAAATCATCGGTAAAAAAAAATTCTTCAGCACTCCTCTTTTCTTCAACACTGATATCTCTCAATTCTGCTACCCCTTTAAGATGTAAACCATAAAAATATCAAAAGGCATTCTCCCAGTACTCCTACTCACTAAATTATTATAAGAATACTCTTCTTGTACCAAAACCAAATCCTAATTACCTACCTTCTCACCAACAAAAAATCTCAATAGAATACCCAAGCTCCAATTAACAACTTAAGACTGTCCATTATTCTAAGGGTGAAATGTAGAACTAAACGTCAATCCTGTGTTAAGTTTCCTTCAAAATTTCCTCCAAAAATATCCAAGAAACTTAGTATCCCTATTTGAAACAATGCTCTTAGGCAACCCATGTAATTTGACAATATCCTTGAAAAATAATTTAGCTATATGTACTACATCTGATGTCTTTTTAAAAGGAATGAAATAAGCCATCTTTGAAAACCTATCAACCACTACAAACACTGAATCGTTATCTCTTTGAGTCCTTGGAAAACCAAGCACAAAATCCATGCTAATATCCTCCCAAGGCTTCTTCGGTATAGGCAATAGTGTATACAACCCAATATTCTGACTTTTCCCTTTAACACCATGACAAATCTTGCACTTGTGAATGAAATTCCTAATATCCTTATGAATTTGTAGCCAATAATACTTCTCCTTGATAACTACCACTATCTTATCGATTCCAAAGTGTCAAGCTAATCCTCTAGAATGTTTCTCCTTAGTAGAAATTTTCCTCATAGATCCTCTTGGTATACATAAATTAACTCCTTTGAATAATAATCCATCCTGTATGAAATAATCCAACAAAGAACTCCTATCAATAACCAAAGGTTCCTTACAAGATTTCCAAGCTTTAGCAAAATCAAGATCATCCTTATATAAAGACTTCAATTCATCAAATCTAAGCACTGTCACCTTCATCTCTATCATAAGATTCCTTCTTCTACTCAAAGCATCAATAACTTTATAAAAATTACCACTCCTATGCTTCAACATAAATGAGTAACCCTATAAGAATTCAACCCATCTCATATGTCATTAATTCAACTTATTTTGACTATGCAAATACTGTAAAGCCTAATGATCAGTATATAACACAAACTCCTTAAGAAATGAGTAATGTCTCCACTTTTTCAAAGATTTAAGAATACCATAAAATTATTGATCATAAACATAATAATTTATCCTTGCATCATTGAAATTTTCACTAAAGTAAGAAATCAATCTACCTTCTTGACTCAGTACTGCTCTGATTGTAGTCCCACTAGCATCACAGTCTACTTGAAATACCTTACTTAAATATGGTAGTGCTAACACAGGTTGTTTAATTACCTTTTTCTTCATAAAATCAAAGCTTCGTTGTGCTCCATGTGTCCATTTGAATTCTTTCTATTTGTAAGCCATAGCATTGCAAACAGAACTAAAATTCCTAATGAAATTCCTATAAAAACTTGGCAAGCCATGAAATTATCTTACCACACTAACACTTTCATATTCAAGCCACTCAACAATTACTCAAACCTTCTCATGTTCCATCTTCAATCCTTTAGCAAAAATCACAAATACAAGGTATACAATCTCATTCTTGATAGAAGTACACTTATTCAAATTTATCAGTAAATTCTCCTCTCTTAACCTCTCCAATACTTGCCTTAAATGCAACAAGTATTCCTCTTCTATCTTACTAAAAATCAGAATGTCATCCAAATAAACTATGACAAATTTACCCAAAAATTCCATCAACACTTCATTCATCAGCCTCATGAAAGTACTTGGTGTATTTGAAAAACCAAAAGGCATTACCAATGACTCATAAAAACCTTCATTAGTATTAAAAGAAATCTTCCATTCATCGCCTTCTCTTATTTTGATATGACGATAACCACTCTTCAAATCAATCTTTGTAAAATACTTATCTCTACTTAAGCAATCCTTTATGTCATCCATGCTAGGGAAAGGAAACTGATACTTGATAGTAATCTTGTTTATCACTCTAGAATCTATACATATCCTCCACTTTCCATCCTTATGTGCCAATACTGCAGGTGCTTCACAAGGACTCAACCTTTCTTTGATTAATCCTTTCTTCAACAACTCATGTAATTGTCTATTCAATTCCCCATTCTCTTCTAGTGTCAACTAATGTGCTGCTTTATTAGTAAAACTATCTCCATGAATTAGGTCCATGCAATGATTAATACTCATAACCAGTGGAAAACCATCACGTATATTATCTGAAATCACATTTGCATACTTATATAACATGTACTTAATCTCTTTAGGGTATTCACCACTTAGATCTATGTCTGTAGTGTTCTTTGGAATAATAGAAAAACAAACATTCTCATGTCTCTTATCTTCCCATTATTTTCTTCCATCAACCATGCAAATTCTAGCACTTGTACAAACTTCCCCTTTAAAATATTCCTCCAAAGGCAACAATCTTTTCTTCATACCATTAGAGAAAAAAGTATATGTATCTCTTCTTCCATTATGTATGGCTTGTCTATCATACTACCAGGGTCTACCCAAAAAACCATGGCATACATCCATAGGAATTATATCACACAATACTTCATCATGATTGTTGAGTTTTAGGATAGCTACAAATGTAATAGCAATCTATTTTGTAGGTGGTATGTATTTTCCAAGTGCAACAACCACTCTTTATTTTATATTAGGAAAGAGGCTAGGAGAGAAATGTTCCTTCATGGGACATGCCTATTCAATATAATTTAATTAATCTTATAATGTTTCATCAATCAATTGCTAATTTAGAATAATAGATTTAATATTGAATATTAAATCTCATATGATTAATAATAACATAATATATATATTGTTATTAATCAACTTATATTATATGTATTCTAAATGATCATACGACTATAGCTACAAACATTAACACTCCCTTAGATAGGGACGATGATCAAACAAAATGTGTACTGGTCTCTTGTGTCAACACTTATGACCCTCATCATAGCTACACAAAACATCAACACTCCCTCTTAACTAGAGAAGATAAAATCCATTAAGATCAAAGTCACAATAAATCTATTAATTTTGAAAGAGAGGAGAAATCAACTCACTGTGATATCAAGAGATATGGTATATGCAGAAATATCAAGTCACATGATATTCACCATAGCTCATAAATATCTATGGTATGTGCAATGACATCATGTCTCACAATGTCTGCCATATGGATACTAAGTTTATGTAGAGACATCTCACTGCGTGACATGTCTCATACAATCCAATCACTATGTAATACTAAGTTCAGAAGGATCTTAATATGATCCATATGGATGCTAAGAAATCACATATCACATAACTAGTGATATGAAGTATCACCTACCCTGTGATATCAAGTATCACATAACTCCTGATACAGAGTATCACATATCACATAACTCGTGATATGAAGTATCACCTAACTCATGATATGAAATATCACCTAACTCATGATATGAAGTATCACCTAACTCATGATACAGAGTATCACATATCACATAACTCATGATATGAAGTATCACCTAACTCATTATACATGGTATTACATAACTCGTAATAGGAAGTATCACCTAACTCGTGATATAGAGTATCACATATCACATAACTCATGATATGAAGTATCACCTATCTCATGATACTAAAGGATATAATATACCCGAGAACATTACATTCTCCTTATATATCCCAGTTATGGTATGTGCACTGACATTAAGTCACATAATGTCTACCATATGGATATTGTATCATGGCATGTCCATGGATATTATGTCACATAATATCCACCATGAAGATCTCTAAATCATCTATGGTTTATTTAATGATATAAGCCTTATGATATCTAATATGATGTTTAAGAGATCCTAACCTTCATGAAATTTCCATGGATATCAATTCACGTGATATGCATCATGATGGAGATGTTGCAAAGTTGTCACCTCACAACATCAATCAAATACAAGTGTTCATTGTTGAAAAATCATCACCTTTCTCCAATGTTCATAGGAGGGCCCATAAGTCATGGAGTCACACACATGACATCCACCTTGACTCATCTCAGAGGGTGGATCCACCATGGATCATCCCAGAGGGTGGAAACAAGGTCTTTCACCTTAGACTTCTCTCTCAAAGAGAAGAATGCAATAACATAAAAAATAATAGACCACAGTTGTTGAAACTCCTTTTCATCTAAGGCTTCATTCTCCATTATACCAAGTTTATCTTGAAAGTACACAACCTTCTCTCTAGAAAGAAACTTGGTAATAATATTAGCTATTTTTTCTGTAGTGATAAGGTAACTTGACTAGCATAATTATATACTACATCTCTTATATATCTTGCATCACTCTTGGTGAACCCCAAGTTATCCAAGAATATTGTGATGTAGGAGTTAGCGTAAAGGCATTTAAGCCATAGTCCTACCATAGTCCTTTGATTGTAAAAATCATCTCCACTAGTATTGACTCCCTCTGAACCAATATGATCAAATTCATTGGAGATCACAATGAATCAGATCCTCTAGATGCTCCCTTTAAATTTTGAGGTCTTGCAACAACCTCCTAGCCTCCTCGTCCAAGGTTTCTTTTAGATGAACTATCTGACTCCCTCTTAATTTAATATCAACCTTCTACGAGCAAGTGGTGTCTTCGTTCTTTAGTTTTCATTAAGCTCTTTTCTTGAATGCCCTTTGATCCAACAACTTATCTATCTATCTAGGAATATCATGACATAGATATATGCATAAAAGCCTTCTAGCACACATACATGGAACTACATCATTTGAGTTAAAATACTTTGGATTTTTATATTACATATAGAAATAAATATAAGAGAGATGCTACGATGAGTAGATAAAGTAATACTCAAGGATAATAAATACTTATCTGAGCATCAACATCCTTGATACAGGTTGCTCCAATGAGGCTCCACATAGATCAAATCAGAAAAAGCCTTCTCTGATTATTTGAGAGATATCTCCCCTTTGAATCATCTATTGGCAAGTTGACTTCTTGAGGAAGCATGACTCATTTTGTGTTGTCAATCATGGCAACAAAGTCATACTTAAGTTTTGTTATGAAAGACAAAATGACTAAGTGTGAAAATAGGGCAGACAGACACATACAGCGATAAGTACATCAATGCACATGTAAGAGATCACACTAGAGCATGCATGCTTAGTTATATACTCTATGATGTATATACATGCTAGATCCATATGTGCAGAGTATGGAACATCAATACAGAAAAGTTACAGGCAAATTAGTAGACCTGCAGTCCAGGAAACAAAGCATGGAAGCCGACTACAGTTTTGATCAACGTGAATTATTTTATAATGTAATGGCTAAGCGCCTTTAGTTATAAGTTTTTATTAATGTAATTAATGTTGTAGTAAACACGCTTAGGTTGACTTGTTCGGAAGTGTTGTATATTTTGGTTTAAAGGCCGACTAGTGTTATATTTTGGGTCATACCTATTCAATTGTAAACATATAAGTATGTAATGTAATGTTATATTACAAGTGTTGATTATTGTGCAAGAGGAAGTTATAGAGGGACAGTACTATGAAGTCAGTACATGATATAGCTCTTTAAGAGAGCAAGAGCATTTGTGGATACATGGAACTGATTAGACAATAGTGTCATTACAGCAGTTCCATTTGATATAGTGCATATCAACATTCAGAAGGTTGTAGCCTTCATCTTATTGGGCAGTGAGCCATATACCTTTAACAGGGATTTTTAAAAGACTCCTCATAGGGTTATACCTTTAACTAGTTCATTGTACTTAATTTGTAAAGACTGCTTCTAACAGGGCAAAGGAACTCTAACAGGTTCATTATACCTAGTACAATATTTGTGGGTACTAATCCCCACCAGAGTTTTCCTCTGATCAAGGTTCTCCATAATCATATCATGTGTTATGTGTTCTTGTGTTATGTTTCTTTGGGTGCACATTTGAAATATGTTTAATTGGCAGAAATATAATAAACAAATAAACACTAATTCACCCCCCCCCCTCAGTGTTTCTAACATCATCTCCCCACTAAGGATGATTCAAATGAGAATGTAACATTGGTTATTATTCCACCCCACAATGTATAATTCCTACTCTTATATTGTTGAATAATTCTCATGTCTTTTTGTGAAACAAGATGATTTCTACAAGAGAGGTGACACTCTATAATTAATTATTTCTTTATAGAAAGAGACAGCCTTCCTTGAATGTGTTCTTCTTTGTTAATTCTTGACCATGATAATAACAAATTATATCTCTTTAATGAAAGCCGATTTTAGGAATTTCACATAGATCTGTAGACATTCCATCATAACTTTTTAACCCCACACTTTCTCTCCAATCTCTCTGGTGAGATTATTTAAAAAAAAAATTTCACCAACATATCCAAATTGTAGAAAAATCCAATGATGGATTTGTGAGATATGGTCCCCATACTGAGACTTTATTTTCTAAGACAGTGACACATTCACCAACAAAAAACTACTCTCTTACATTTGTAGTTTGGCTCTGATACCATGTTGAATTTTAGGATAGCTGCAAATGTAATAGAACTCTATGTTGTATGTGGTATGTGTTTTCCAAACGCAACAATCTTTGTTTCTTTTATATTGGGAAAGAGGCTAGGAGAGACATGTCCCTCTATTCAATATAGTTTAATTAATCTTATAATGTTTCATCAATAAATTATTAATTTAGAATAATACATTTAATATTGAATATTAAATATGATATTATTTAATTATAATATAATATATATTATTATTAATCAACTTATATTATATGTAATCTAAATGATCATATGATTGAAGATACAAACATTAACAATGATATTTCCCTATTTTTAACTTAACCCAACATTATTCACTTACCAACACCTTCATATCATATTTTATCTATTTAATCTCATAGGGTTTGGGATGCTTCAATATTTGCAACTACAAATTTTTGACCATTTCCTTAGATGCCAAATTATCAGAACTACCACCATCAACAATAACTTTTTATACCTTACCACCAACAAGACATCTTGTTTGAAACAGGTTCTTTCTTTGCCAAGGGTTCTCCATCTTTTCCTCATGGTAAAAGGTTCTCCTCATGATCAATGTCTCTCCCTTTTTATCTTGATTATTGTTAACCAATTCAGAACATCCATCTTCTTCCACAAGAGTTGTCCTTCTACTGGTTTCATTCCTCTTTTCAGATCCACCTTGTTTGCATTCAAAGGCCCTATGACCTTCTCTACCACACTTGAAACAAGTGCCCTTAAACACTCTTTAATCATCCCTTCGGTAGTCATCATTCCTATAGCCAACTCTTTTAGAATTCCTTTCAGGTGTCTTTTCCTCTTCCTTCCCTTTACCAGAGTCTTGAAGTGATCTACCACCTCTGCCTCTCTGGCATCTTCCACCTCTACCACTTTGCCTTTGTTCTTTCCTTATACTTAACTTGTCTTCAGCCTTTAGGGAATACTGGTAAGCATATTGCACATTTCTAATCCTGATCATTCTAAGCTCCTCTTGTATTTACATCCTAAACCCATTCAATTATCTTCCAACTCTCTCTACTTCATCCTCCTTAAATCCAGACTAGATATGCAACTTGTAAAAATCCTTGGTGTACTACTTCACATTCATATCATTTTGTCTCAAATTTTGCAATCTTCTGATCAAGCTGACCTGATAATCAAAGGGTAAGAAATTTTCCTTCATCTTGTTCACCATCCTATCCCAATATTTTATCTTCTATTTACCTCTACTCCTCCTATCAATCTGTAAATGATCCCACCAAACTGAAGCATGACCTCTTAACTTAGTACAAGCATACTTCACCTTCTTGTCTTCATCAGTGCCTTCAAAATCAAAGTATTTTTCCATAGTTGAGATCCAATCCAACAACTCATCTACATTCAATCTACCATCATAATCTAGTGGAATAAAGTGTGGTCTTGTATTAACCCTAGTAAGAGCTCTAATAAACATCTCCTCTCCTTGATCCAATTTAGGTTGTTCTTGGGATTCTCCTTCAACCTGTACTTTAATTTCTTCTTCATCATCACTTACTTCTATAATATGTCAACCTCTCCTTTGGGTGATTTCAACCTCTTCCGCCTCTAGCACCTCTCCTATCCATCTCAAATGAATCCTCTGCAACCACGGGCCATATCCTTATTATGATACCCTATGAGAAACCAAATCAGGAATCACACACTTAGGAGACATGATCTATTCACCACAATCAATAAAAATTTCTCTGATACCACCTGACATAGGCAAGGCAAGAGCATCCAAGAAAATTAACAATTCAACCTTGCAGCAAGAGTTACACAACAAAAACTTGAATATTTTGATAAGTAAACACACATATCTAGAGTATGGGAAATAGATGAAACCTTTTCATTAACTGGTAAAACAATTACAAATTTCTGCAATAACAGTCAACATTCCTAGCACCAATGCCAGGGAATTATTACAAAGAAAAAATACTTATTCTTCCTGACCTACGACTACAAATCAGCCTTCTTCAAACCCTAAGTGACTCTCTTGACTTCCTCTCATTTCCTTGAAGACAAGGACCAAGATCCAACATTTATACATGACCACATTCAATAGGTTAGCCTCAAGATTACATTTTCCAAGACAAAAAAATGTGTTACCAACTAGCCAGCTAGTCGACCTTAGACCTAAAGATCTTTAACCAAAGATTAAATCACAAGTACATATGAAAAATTTAGGCTAGCCAAATACATAGCCACATAGGAAAATTATCCATAAGCACTTTTGATCAAGGAAATCCCACCGAAGATCCAAACATTGACCCATTCAGAAACATGAACACATTCTAAACACAACCAAAGAATCTGGCATAACTCGGGCATGATAACTCCAAATTAGTTGCGATCATAGGAAAAGCCTCCTAATTATCTTATGAACACAAATCTATGACCATATCCACCAAGGATCTGTATAACTTGACTGCAATAGGAAATACTGTAGTCAGTGACTAGGAGCAAAAAAACTCAACAACTAGTGATCAGGAATAGAAAAACTTAATTTTTTTTGGTTGATGCAAGATTGCAATGAACCAAAGATGATATTTCATCAATTACTCACCATGCTTGTAGGGTAAAAATTTAAATATTCATTATTTGATTACTTTGCAAGTGAATCATTCAAGTTATTTGAATTATACATACATGGTGTCCTCATGTGTTATTTTGAACATGTACAGGATGATGCAACTACTCCTCATACTGTAGACACACACGATGATGTTGTTGGTGAGAATACACAATAAGATGGTACATATTAGTCACCTTCATATGGAGTGAAGAGGACTCAAGATCAGCTATATGATCAGAGTTAGATTACATGCTAGTTATTTGAGTTTCTTGTATTATTTCATATACTTGTTACTTTTCCTCATTTACATGTTATATCAGGACTTTTTATCATGGTATAAGGAATTGTTATCATGGTATCCGGACTTGTTATTATGGTATCAAGACTTGTTACAATAGAACTTGTTATGTTATTATCATGGACTTGTCATAATGACACTTGTTATGTTATTATTATAGACTTACATTATCATGTTTTTAGGACTTGTTATCATGTTTTTAGGAATTTTTATCATACATTATCATGTGAACTATTCTAGGAATTTTTATGTGATTATCATGACTTGATATGATGGACTTATATCATGGACTTGTTATGCTATTTATTTTATTCATGGACTTTTTATCCTATTTTATAGATATTTTATAGTGGTTTGAATTTATATGATATGTGGACTAGATTTGATTTCTTACATAAATATAAGTAAAAATCAACTTATTTTTATCATTAAATATCAATTGTATTTTCTAAAAATTTAAACATTATAAATAATTTGATTGTTTTTTATTATGGTAAAAGAATATTTTGAAGGGAATCTGTAACCCTTTACAAAAGATTCAAAGATAGGATGATAAAGAAAAATCCAAAAGGAGATAGCTGTGCTAAAAAACAATGAGCCTTACAGGGACTCCTCCAACAAAGTAGACCTAATAGACAAAACAAACAAAAAAAACCCAAGAAAAAAAACAAAGACAGACAACCAAGAACTCAACCCATCTACTTCATGTACTCAGTAGTATCATCCTTTAGCTTCATAAAGTGGTGGATAGAATCCATGAGAGTATGAAGACCTTTGGAATGATTATCCTTTTTCTTCTTGGTGGTGGCACAGGTTCTAGAATCAGGTCCAACAAGAGAAACAACCACATCAATACCATCATTAATATTCACAATGGAATTTTTCTTCTTTCCCTTCAGTAGTGCTAGCAGAGCCCTCCAGTTTCCAGTAGTGACTTTCAACCCCTTGAAGCTCTGCTGCATAATTTAGTTGATATTTTCCCCGAGTCTTTGAAGGTGACTCGAGGTAGTCTGCATTGAAAAATTAACCACAACATTAATCTTATTCTCTATCTTATTCAAAAGGGCCTTCTCTTCCATCGAATCCTTTTCACTATTGATGTCAACTCTTAGATTATTGACTTTAGAAATAAGCATATTAAGTTACCCACCTTTTCCTCCAACTCACCATACCTTAGATTAATTTATTTAATTTCCTTATAAACCCAGGTAGTCATTTGAATGTCTAAGTCAGACCGAGCCCTATCAGGCTAGGGAAACACAGTAACCTCAATCTGAACATCCAATTCTTTCTGACCTTGCACTTGATCATTCTCACCATCCACTTTACCATCTTTTACGTTAACATTAGTGTCCACATTCACATAGATCATTAGGGAAGAGGGATTTACCATTTTGGAAGAATAATCATAATCAATGAGAACATGGGTATTCTTTGTCTCCTTTTCCACTTCCACATTAGTCTAAGAAAGACCAAGACCCAAATTTACCTTATTGGAAACCTCCTCACCAATGAAATTTTTAGGAAAAACATGAACAAGATACTCAACAGTAGGATCACCGTCACCGCCTGAGACCTGAACTTCCCTACCAAGATTAGGTAAATTCTCCACTTTCATGTTAACTTCATTAGAATCTACCTTCTCATCACCATCACCCACCTCCATAGTCACTTCAGGGCCTTCAGTATCCATATAGCCAAATTTCTCACTTAGGGCATCATCACTATCGACCTCCGATGATTCCTCAAGAGCACCATCATCAGATCCCTGAGTAGTCTTTCTCTACTTGAACACATCCCTCATGGAACTCACTTCAACCTTCCCCTCAGCTTCCTCATCATTATCCATAGCTTTTTCCTCAGTAAGGATCTGGGCAACCTTGCTCTTGTAAATTTTTGGATTTTTAGCCACCTTTGGTTTCTTCTTATTAGGGCTTCCCATCTGAATCTCAGTGATTTACCTCTTTCCTTTTTTATCTTTCTCCTACAAAGACTTATAGAAGAGGTTTCTTCTTATAAATAATTTTATTGTGAATAGTAGTTAATTATTTATAATTGAAAAAATCAATTGATTTCAAAACTATCATTAACTAACTAGTATTATACTTGAGATGAAAAAATAGATATAGCTAATCTTTACTTTAATTAACTACAAAAATAAATCACTATCAAATAATGACATATTAATTTGAACTGTTGAACATGGATGTACAAGTACAATATTGATTTTAAAATAAATTTACCATCATCAATTAGTTCATAGGCCAATTACTCATCATGAACAAGTATCAAATCAAGTATAGAAAAATTAAAATTAACAACATCGGACCAATGTACATTGTTTATGAAACAAAATTGGACGGATACATGTGTGCATTATTTATAAAACAAAATGGACGAATACAAATTTACATTGTTTATAAAACAAAAATGCAAGAATACAAGTGTGCATTGTTGCATATAACATGTGTATATGTTCTTGTATGGGACCTGCAACATAAAAATGAATGTTCAAGTATTAGAAAATATGTATTTAAATAAAGTTAAACTAATGCTAAAAACATTTACATGTACTTTTTTCATTCTAATACACTCACCAAGAATTACAATTTTGATTAGTCAAAAGTTGTAAAATGTACAAGTTGTAGTTGTCATCCATGTCATCAAGTTGTACTTGACATCTAAATACCAAAATAATTAGCTACATATAAGAATGGTATATATGTTAAAGGTATGAAGACAATTATCAAAATCAAATTTAAATCTAGGACCAACAACTTAAATAAACTAATTGTATTGAACAAGTATTACAATTTTGATTATTCAAAAGTTGTAAAATGCACAATTTTTAGTTGTCATCTATGTCGTCAAGTTTTACTTGACATCTAAGTACTGAAATAGTTATCTATATATAAGAGGAATATATACGCTAAATGGACAAAGAAAGTTATCAAAATCAAATTTAAATCTAGAATAAAAAACTTAAAAAAACAATTGTACTCACCACGTAATAGAATTTTGATTAGTCAAACGTTGTAAAATGCATTCAGTTTAGTTGTCATCCATGCCACCAAGTTGTACATAAAACCTAAATTAAAAAAAATAATTGTCTATATATAAGAAATATATATATATATATATATATATATATATATATGTTAAAGGGACAAATAAAGTTATTAAAATTAAATTTAACTAGGACAAAAAACTCACATGTATTTTATACAACCAAATGTACCATCTACATCCCTTGTCTTCTGAAATACGTTTATTATTGTCTCATGCTCTTCCATTGAGAGTATCCATAATATTTATTAGTAGGTTTCCACTTGCATCATTCTAATTTAATATTTGTTGCCACCACCAAATGGGAATAGTGTATAATCTTCTTTTTTGTTTGGTAGTCTTCAAAAGTTGGTTGGTTCAGGAGAACACCTAGGCTAACCTCCATAGTTGTAATGTTTTGGCTTGTATTTGACATTGGCCAAGTCAATATAGTGTGTCTAGTTAGACCTTATAAGGCCATTGCATTGTGTACTAGGTGAGTTAGTCATTAGGACTAAGGTCACCAAAATAGTCATAGCTAGTAGCTTTTTAATTTTCTTAGGCTTTGAAGCTTAGTGATGGATTTGAGCTTTGAATGTGTCCTAAACACATAAATATTTTCATAGAGATGCTTGGAGGCCATTAATGAATTTGGTTCCTCTAAATACAAAGGTTAGAGGTCCTGAGAATTAGGAAGTTGGCATAATGACAAAGATGCCAAAAGTTATTACAATGTTGTCATGACAACATTTGCAATTATTGCAAATGTTGCATGCAACTCAGTTACTTAGGATCCCCCTAAAAGATAGGAGTGGGAGATCGACCAACAGGCCCTAGAAAAATGGAATATGACATCTAATGTATGGAGAGGCTCAAATATAAGGGAGAGATTTTCATTGTAACAAGTTTGGAATAGTGAATATAGCTCTGCAACTTTGATTTTGTGAAGAACCCGAGCTTTCCAGTGTGATAGTGCCATCATATGGATTGAATACTTTGAATTAGTGATTGTTTTGTGTTCATAGGATTGTTCTTAAGACTTTTCCATTCAGTAAGTAAGTTGATAGGAGTTAATCTAAGGTCTTAAATAAATTGTTTTCAATCTAGAGTGTTCACTGGTCTTGTCTTGACCAGTTTGTCATTTCATGGCTCCCCCATGAAATCTAATCATGGGATCTTCCTAAGGCTAGATGAATATGTTAGGGGAGTCATTGGTCTATACATATGTAGAGTTAGGATTCTTGTGGAGTCAAGTTTCTATTTTTACTACCAAGCCCTAGGCGAGCTGACAGTGCCCAGTTAGAGGTTTGGAGGTAAAGAATTGAGAATTTCATGTGGGGAAGGAAAGTATAGTATAGGAAAAGTGTAGTAATAGGTGTGATATGACCTAATATTTCCTAGTTAAGAGACTTGTGAACTCACTAATCTATTTGGTTGAGCTTTGAGCAAGAAACCAATAAGGTCATACTAATTAGGCATATTAGCCCTATTGGTCCTAGATAATATGAACCCTATGTACGGAGGGCTTAGGAGACAAAAAATTTAAAAATCCTTTGTAAAATCAAAAAGGGTATCTAAATGTGGGATTATTTTTTCAATTTCTTTGGAAATTTTTGGAAAGAATTGGAAAAAGGTCTCTATAAAAGGCTACAAGGAATTAGGCCTAATTAGGCTTCTTGGGGTCTAAAGCTTGAACTCGACTGAAAATGGCTAGGAGATCCTTCAAAATGGAGTCAAATGGAAAAATATGGAAGGTTTCCAACATCTTTAGTATCCCTGCAATGATAATGAATGCTAGTGTGGAGTTGGCACTTAGATCCTTCTAAGTGTAGGAGAAGAAGGGAAGAATCTACATGGTGTTAGTCTTTCAAGGTGAAGCATAAAGTGTTGGGCTCTTGGAGAGGAGCTAGAGAAGGCCTTAGTTAATCATCTAATCCTTTGGAAGATCCTAGTGAAGATTACGATTCTAATAGAGACAAGCTAGGTCTCTTGGTAAATTTGCAAGCAAGCCTTAGAACACATACATCATATTGGTATCAGAGATTGATTAAGATCAAGCTTGTGGTGGATGTTTCAACCTACTAAATCAGTGGGAGAGAATACACCAGTGGAATCAGTAGAAGATAAAACCATGGTGACTAATGCTGAGTTAGCCAAAAAGGTGGAAGAACAAGAAGAAGATAATAAGTTGCTAAGAGAAAGATTGTCTCAAATGGAGCAACTCTTGCGTGAAGTCCAAGACAAAGCTAATAGAGTGAAGGATACGATAGAATAGAAGCAAGTGAAAAAGGACTGGAATTGGAGGAGGAAGCTCCAACACTTGACCCTGTTATTGCTGAAGAACCCTTCTTGAAAGCACTAAAGGCCTTAAGTGGAAAAGCTTTGGAGGGTGTACCACTATTTAGTGGAAAAATGGATCCAGATTTAGTTGTGGATTGGATTGATAGTATAGAAAACCATTTCGAATGTGATGGTATAATAGAGGCCCAAAAAGTGAATGTGGCCAAATCTAGGTTGAGAGGCTCAACCCTCACATGGTGGAAGTTTGTTCAAACTCAAAGGGAAAAATAAGGAAGGAGTCCTATAGTCACATGGAAGGGCGTGGTGACCAAGATAAAGCAAACTTACTTGCCTAATGATTATGAGGTTTAGTTGCATAGAAGAAGACACAATCTTAGACAGAAAGATTTGTATGTCCAAGCATACACCGAAGAATTCCAAAAGTTGTGTTTAAGAACACAAGTGGTGGAGGATGAAAGAATCAAAATAGAAAGGTATTTGAATGGACTCAAGTGGTCTATTCAAGAAAAGAAAAGGAAAACAAGAACAAACCTCCAAAGGAAGAGGTAGAGGAAGTGATAGCAGAGGACCAAGAGGTGGCTATGGTGGAAGGAGCTCTGAATCAAGGACTCAAGGAGAAGTCAAATACACTAATAAACAAGAGGGAAGCCCTAGTAGAGGTAGTAGAGGAAGGAACTCTAATTTGAGAGGAAGAAGTGGTGGACAAGGAAGAGGCAATTACTTTGCCAATATGAAATGTTATCATTGTAATCAAATGAGACACACTACCTATAGGTGTCCAGAGAAGGGTAGTACTTCCCAAAGATTTTAAAAAAGGAATAATCTAGTTCATGGGGAGACAAATGCAGCAGAGACACACCCTAAGGTACCATTGAATTCAGAAGAAGGTGAGAACCTCATGATGAGGAGAACATTGATCAAGGAGCCGGTTAAAGAAGAGCCAAGCAAAAGAAGGTCCCTATTTAGAATCAAATGCAAGGTGATGGGAAAAGTGTGTAGATTCATTATTGACTCAGGGTCTACTGAAAACATTATGTCAGAGGAAGTAGTTAGAAAGATAAGCATGATAAGGATACCCCACACCCATCCTTACAAGGTCACATGGCTCAATAAGGGACAACATGTCTTAGTAAATGAGCAGGCTTGGGTGGAGTTTTCTATAGGGAGATATAAGGACAAGGTTCTATGTGATGTGTTTCCCATGGACGCATGTCACTTTCTCCTAGGCAGGCCATGGAAATTTGACTGCCAATCTATGCACGATGGGGTGAGGAATTCCTATACCTTCAAGAATGACAAAGTGCCTTTCAAAATTTGGTCACTATTAGTGGATGTAGAGGTGAAGATAGCAGGTCCTAATGTGCTCATGGTTGGTGAAAAAGAGGTCTTAGAAGCCATGGAAGAAGGAGAAGGAGTTGGCTATGCATTGGTGCTAAGGTCAAGAGAAGAAAATGAAGAAAAAGGAGACAAGAAGCCAAAGTTACCTAAGGAAATACAAAGCATGTTGTAGACTTATGAAAGTATAGTAAGTGATGGAAAACCATCAACATTACCCCCTAAAAGAGCCATAAATCATAGGATAGATCTTATACTAGGAGCTACCCTACCTAATAAAGCAACCTACAAGATGACCCCTCAACAAAATGAGGAGATTGTTAGACAAATAGAAGAAATCCTAAACCAAGGTCTTATCAAGAAAATTATTAGCCCATGTGTCGTACTTGTTGGAGATTTGATTTTGAATAGTTGATTGATTGTATGTTTGTCATTGACGACAACATATAATACATAGCAATAATTTTGTATGTACTTATCCATATGATGATATGAAGACTAGCATGGATAGATACATGTTGTTGACATGTTTACTATGCTATGTTCATACACGCAGACCCAGATATGAATTTTCAGTAAAGATATGTAATTTTGTTATTGACGATTATAGTTCTGGAGGAATAACGGTTTAAGGGTGATGTATGTAATGTGTTGATCGAGTTGCACCTATCTTCAAGATATGCATGTGTATAGTCATGATGAGTTATGAGTTGTTGATATTAATCTAAACGTGCCAAACGTGTTTCAAGAAGATTACAATGTTATGGTCAATTTGGTGAAGTTGACTTAGTGAAGCGACGTGTCTACTCAGTTAGTACTTGCACATTTGTAATTATGCTTGCGCACTTAGTAGAGCTGACAAGGATGTTAAAAAGAGTTGTCCTACAGCTCCCATGATCTCATACTTGGTGTATGTACTGATAGAAGGTCATTTGTAATAAGAAGAGTTGCGAAAGCCAGAGATTAGAAAAGTAGAGCAGAGTGTTAAAGCAGTAGAGCTATATTTATCATATGTTGATAATATAGATATTGAAGTAGAAGCTTTCAGAACATAGAGAAAATTATTATAGTGCTTTACATGAGGTTAAAGCATCGGTGCACAAAAGGAAATGATCAGACAAGCAGTGTCACAAATAGCAGTTCACCTTGTTGATACAGTGTGTATCAAATAACCAAAAGGTTGTAGCCGTCACCTCTTGGACAGTGAGTCCTTGGACAGTGAGTCCTCCACCCCTAATAGGGTTATTGTAAAAGACTCCTAATAGGGTTCGACCCTTAACCAGGTCACTATACTACTACATTGTAATGTACAACTCCTAATAGGGTTGGAAGATCTTTTAACAGGGATCACTATAAACAATATAGTTCTTTGTGGGTACTAATTCCCACTGGGGTTTTTACCATTTGGTTTCCTCGTAACCAAATTAATGTGTTGTGTAATGTGTTATCTGAATATGCATTTACTTTGTATCAATCTGGATTAATAAGTTTAAGATAAAGATTTAAAGTTGCTAATAAATTATTCACCCCCCCCCCTCTCA
>MU220035.1:175060-186090 GCA_018584345.1 Thuja plicata | reverse complement strand
ATGATGACATGAAGACTAGCATGGATAGATACATGTTTTTGACATGTTTACTATGCTATGTTCATACATGCAGACCCAGATATGAAGTTTCAGTAAAGATATGTAATTCTGTTATTGACGGTTATAGCTCTAGAGGAATAACAGTTTAAGGATGACATATGTAACGTGTTGCACCTATCTTTAGGATATGCATGTGTATATTCATGATGAGTTATGAGTTGTTGATATTAATCTAAATGCACCAAACATGTTTCAAGAATATTGCAATGTTATGGTCAATTTGGTGAAGCCGACTTAGTGAAGCGACGTGTCTACTCAGTTAGTACTTGTGTGATTGTAATTATGCTTATGCGCTCAGTAGAGCTAACAAGGATGTTAAGAAGATTTTTCCTATAGGTCCCATGATCTCATACTTGGTGTATGTACTTATAGAAGGTCATTTGTAATAAGAAGAGTTGTGAAAGCCAGAGATTAGAAAAGCAGAGCAGAGTGTTAAAGTAGTAGAGCTATATTTATCATATGTTGATAATATAGATATTGAAGTAGAAGCTTTCAGAATACAGAGAAAATTATTATAGTGCTTTACATGAGGTTAAAGCATCAGTGCACAAAAGGAACTGATCAGACAAGCAGTGTCACAAACAACAGTTCACCTTGTTGATAGTGTGTATAAAATAACTAGAAGGTTGTAGCCTTCACCTCTTGGATAGTGAGTCCTTGGAAAGTGAGTCCTCCACCCCTAATAGGGTTATTGTAAAAGACTCATAATAGGGTCCGACCCTTAACCAGGTCACTATACTACTGCATTGTAATGTACAACTCCTAATAGGGTTGGAAGATCTTTTAACATGGATCACTATAAACAGTATAGTTCTTTGTGGGTGCTAATTCCCACCAGGGTTTTTACCATTTGGTTTCCCGGTAACCAAATTGATGGGTTGTGTAATGTTTTATCCGAATGTGCATTTGCTTTGTATCAATCTAGATTGATAAGTTTAAGATAAAGATTTAAAGTTGCTGATAACTGATTCACCCCCCCCCCCTCTGAGTTATCCCTGAAGTATTCTAACAGTACTCAGTGTCCTAGCACCTAAGAAAGGTGGAACTTGGAGGCTTTTTACTAATTCAAGGGTCATAAATAGGATAACCATTAGGTATAGGTTTCCCATTCCTAGGATTGAATACCTAATGGATTGTCTAGGTGAAGCTAAGTACTATATCAAGATAGACTTGAAGGGTGAATATCACAAAATAAGAATACATGAGGGAGATGAGCAGAAGAAAGCCTTCAAAACCAATCAAGGTTTGTATGAATTGCTTGTCATGCCAATTGGACTATCTAATTACCCCTCCACATTCATGAGGCTCATGAATGAAGTCCTCAAAGACTAAATTGGAAAATTTGTAGTGTTATATCTTGATGATATACTAATTTATATTAAGACAAGAGGCGAGCATCTTCAACACCTTGAGACTATCTTAAAGAAGTTGTGTGATGAGAAGTTGATGATCAACTTGGAGAATTGTGAGTTCATCAAAATAGAGTGTGTGTACCTTGGGTTTTCTCTCTCTCATGGAAATCGGAAAATGGACAAGAGTAAAGTGGAATCCATTATAAATTGGCCTACTCCAAGGACAACAACAGAGGTAAGAAGTTTTCATGGCCTTGCTCAGTATTATAGGAAGTTTATAAGGCAGTTTAGTGCTATTTGCGCTCCTATATTGGACACAATCAAAGGAGGAATGAAAACTAAGTTTTTATGGAATGAGAAAGCCACCAAGAGCTTTGAGTTGTTAAAAGAAAAGATTTCTAGCCAACCTATTTTAGTCTTGCCAAGCTTTGAGAAGCTTTTCACTATTGAGTGTGATGCAAGCAATGTGGCTATTGGCGCTGTCTTAAGCCAAGAGGGTAGACCAGTGGCATTTCATTCAAAGGAGTTGAGTGAAGATAAGAAGAAGTATTCTTCTGATGACCTTGAAATGTATGCATTAGTTTAGGCTTTAAGGAAATGTAGACACTATTCACTCCCCAAAGAGTTCATAGTCTATTCAGATAATCAAGCTTTAAGTTTCTTGAACTCTCAAGAGAAGTTGAGTCACAAGCACATGAAGTGGGTTGAATACCTACAAGCATACATATTTAATATCAAGGACAAGAAAGGAGTACTCAACAAGGTGGCAGATGCCTTGAGTAGAAGAGCTCTTACCATCCAAGAGATCTAATTGAAGAGCATGGGAATAGATCACTTTAAAGATCTATATGATGATGATGATGAAGACTTTGCAGACATTTATAAGGTATGTACTGAATACAAGAATCATTTCCATAGAAAATATGTTGAATACACTTTTAAAAGCAATATTTTGTTTAAGGGAAATCAATTATGTGTCCCTAGAGGGTCTATTAGGGATAATTTAATTTAGGAAAATCACAATGGTGCATTGAGTGGTCACTTTGGGATCACTAAGACCCAAGAACTTGTTCAATGGTTCTATTATTGGCCAAGAATGAACCTTGATGTTAGGAGGTATGTGTAAAGTTTTATTGTATCTCAAAATGCCAAGGGTACTTCTTCAAATGCAAGCCTATATCAGCCACTACCTATTCCCACTAGGCCACGGGAATGTTTGAGCATGGATTTTGCAGTTGGGTTACCCAAGACAAGACAAAGCATGGATAGTGTTTATGTAGTTTTGGACAGATTCAACAAGATGGCTCACTTTGTGCCATGCAGGACAACTAATGATTCCATCCAAATATCCTCTCTCTTCTTTAAAGAGATAGTAAGAATCCATGGGTTACCTATGAGCATTGTGTCAAATAGAGACACTAAATTTATGAGTCATTTTTGGAAGACTCTTTGGGAAAGGTTAGGTTCTAATTTATCCTTTGGGTGTGCATACCATCCAAAAACTGATGGTCAGACTGAAGTGGTAAATAGGATCCTTGGAAATCTATTAAGATGCTTGACCAAGGAATATGGTAAACAATCAGATCAATTGATTGGACAGGCTGAATATGCCTACAATGACACTATAAACAGGTCAAAAGGGAAGAGTCCCTTTGAGATAGTCTATGGTCTACATCCTAGAGGAGTCTATGAGATAAGAGACTTAAAGGATGGAGTGAAGGGAAGTGGATATGCTGATGATTTTTCTTATGCAATGCAAGGGATACATGATACAGTCAGGAAGACTTTGATAGAGAACAACATGAAGCATAAGACTAAGGTTGATGAGAGTAGAAGAGAACTTTATTTCAATGTGGGAGACTTAGTAATGGTGCATCTAAATAAGTCTATAATTCAAAAATGAGTCCCACACAAGTTTCAAATGAGGAGGATAGGCCCCTTTCCTATCTTAGCAAAGTATGGGAACAATGCTTTTAAAGTGGAGTTGCCGGAAGATAGTGGATTGTCCCCTGTCTTTAACATTGCAGACTTGGTTCATTATAAAGGATTACCACCAGACATGGATCAAAGCCTCAGAAAAGTGATCATATATGTAGAAGACCTCAAGCTACCTCCTGATATAGTCAACCAAGCTGACAGTATACTGAGTACCCGAGTCGACAAGAAGACTAGAACCAAAGAATACAAAGAACACTTGATCAAGAGACATGGTCAATTAGATGCTGATGCAGCATGGATTAAAGAATTATAGTTTAAGAAGATGGGGATTGACTCTACTCAGAGCGGATTTAACTTTTTGTTTTGGGGAGGATGGTGTAGGAGCACACCTAGGCTAATCTCCATAGTCATAATGTTTTGGCTTGTACTTGGCATTGGCCAAGTCAAGATAGTGTGTTTAGTTAGACCTCAGAAGGTCATTGCATTGTGGACTAGGTGAGTTAGTCATTAGGACTAAGGTCACAAAAATAGTCATTGTTAGTAGCTTTTTAATTTTCTTAGGATTAGAAGATTAGTGATGGATTTGAGCTTTGAATGTGTCCTAAACACATAAATGTTGTCATAGAGATTCTTGGAGGCCATTAATGAATTTGGTTCCTCAAAATATAGAGGTTAGAGGTCCTAAGAATTAGGAATGCGAAAAGTTGTTACAATGTTGTCATGACAACAATTGCAATTATTACAAATGTTGCATGCAACTCGGTTACTTAGGATCCCCCTAAAAGATAGGAGTGGGAGATCAACCAACATGCCCTTGAAACTTGGAATATGGCATCTAATGTATGGAGAGGCTTGAATCTAAGGGAGAGATTTTCATTGTAACAAGTTTGGAATAGTGAATATAACTCTGCAAATCTGATTTTGTGAAGAAACTGAGATTTTTCAGTGTGTCAGTGCAATCATATGGATTGAATGCTTTTAATTAGTGATTGTTTTGTGTTCATAGGATAGTTGTAAGACTTTTCCATTCAGTAAGTAAGTTGATAGGAGTTAATCTAAGGTCTTAAATAAATTGTTTTCAATCTAGAGTGTTCACTGGTCCTGTCCTGACCAGTTTGTCATTTCATGGCTCCCCCATGAAATCTAACCGTGGGATCTTCCTAAGGCTAGATGAATATTTTAGGGGAGTCATTGGTCTATACATATGTAGAGTTAGGAGTATTGTGGAGTTGAGTTTCTATTTTTAGTACTAAGCCCTAGGCGAGCTGACAGTGCCTGATTAGAGGTTTGGAGGTGAAGAATTGAGCATTTCATGCGGGGAAGGAAATTAAAGTACATGAAAAGTGTAGTACTAGGTGTGGTATGACCTAATCTTTCCCTATTGAGAGATGTGTGAACTCACCAATCCATTTGGTCGAGCTTTGAGCAAGAAACCAATAAGGTCCTACTAATTAGGCCTATTAGCCCTATTGGTCCTAGATAATAGGAACCCTGTGTATGGCGGGCTTAGGAGACTAAAAATTTCAAAATCCTTTGTAAAATCAAAAAGGGTATCTGAATGTGGGATTATTTTTTCAAGTTCTTTGGAAATTTTTGGAAAGAATTTGGAAAAGGTCTCTGAAAAAAGCTACAAGGAATTAGGCCTACTTAGGCTTCTTGGGGTATAAAGCTTGAACTCAACTAAAAAGGGCTAGGATATCTTTCAAAATGGAGTCAAATGGAAACATATGGAGGGTTTCCAACATGTTTAGTATCCCTACAATGATAGTGAATGCTAGTGTGGAGTTGGCACTTAGATCCTTCTAAGTGTAGGAGAAGAAGGGGAGAATCTACATGGTGTTAGTCTTTCAAGGTGAAGCACAAAGTGTTGGGCTCTTGGAGAGGAGCTAGAGAAGGCCTTAGTTAATCATCTAAGCCTTTGGAAGATCCTATTGAAAATTAGGATTCTAATAGAGACAAGCTAGGTCTCTTGGTAGATGTGCAAGCAAGCCTTGGAACACATACATCATTAACAAAGAATTCCTTCTTGTTAGGTGTTTTTCTAGCCACGTACCAACTACCACAACGGACCCAATTGGATACTCAAAACCATCATCATCTACTTGATAAAATTTTAACCTTTTCTTAGGTTCAACACATCAACCTAACCAATACTCAGTCTGGTCTTCATTGTCCTAAGATGCAATATCAACATAAACATGTCCTGCAAACCAAAATTAAGTGTACATAAAGTGTTAGATTAAATTGAAATACAATCATATTATATAACATAAATAATAAAATTTAAAGAAAAACTAAATTGAATTAAATTATGAGGTTGTATGAGGTATGAAACATGATCATAATCTTCTGATGCAAATGCATGATCTATTTCTTCATTTGTTTTGTCATCTTGAACTTGAGCCTCACTACATGTTAAGGATTTTTATTTCCATTTTTCAACCCTTTCCTTGTTCTTGCATGCTTCCCAATCACCTACAACACAAAATTGACAAAAAAAAATTCAAGCTCCTTCATCCATATAATCCAAGTTTTAGAATTAGAATTATTAAATAAATTCCATTTAGTTGACCCACTGACTATATCAAAATCATATCTTAAAAGGATATTCTTCTATTAAACTAACTAGAAGAAGTGTCTGATTGTGGATTTTTGACTTCATCCTGTAGATAATCTTAAATTACATCATTTCATAATTGCATGTGCATCTTTAAATTTGGTAGTTTCCTCAAATTTGAGTTTCTCTCTACTAAGGGCTCTCTTAACACATGCACAGGCTCCATCATGTTCTCCTTTCCCCTTTCTATCCTCAAAAAATTTCCACATATATTGGATATTAGTTTTCTTATGTGTCCTACTCAACCAATAAAACATTTTAGAATTCTTGAATGACCCTGTGCAATTAGCTGACCATATTATATGTTATGTCATGTGAATTTCTCTATCCCTTAAATTGTCATAAAAGGTCTTAAAGAAATAATGAACAAACTCTTATGAGTTTAATTTAATATCACTCAAATAGAAATGGTTCTCCTTCAAAAATTTATGATTTTCTTTTGTACTATCAGGTGCATGCCTATAGACAATACAAACACAAATTTCTACTTGCACTGAATTATAATATTGCTCTTGGATCTCATATTATGGTGCGAGCGTGTAATTCTCTAAAAATTCAATGATATAAAGTATACTACCATCTTGAAATGTATTCTTGTATATGTTAAACTTCCCATCAATCCATTGAGCATTTTGGGAGTGTTTCAGATATTTGAGTAAGATCTTACTCTTAAGTTGTGATGTATACAACATAGTAGGAAGACCAAGAGATCGAATATCACTTCTACAACCCTTCAACCAAGGTTTTTCTCCAATCCAAATCCACCAATTTTTTAGGAATATGGATTCCTTACTTCTTAGGGGGTTTTGACACTTTTCTTACCCCAATAGGCACTTCTAGGCTTTGTTCAAGATCTTCCAAATTTGGGCTTTAGGGACACGTTCCCTAAACTAAACCAAAATGTAGAAATCTTCACCAATGACTTCAACAAAGCTATCCAAGGGTTGAATCACCTTAATTAGGCTCTATGGACAAGGAATAACACAACCATTTGACTCCTCAACACTCACAACACCAAGATCTCTTACTAGCTCAAGGATCCTTGTAGCCTTTACCAAGAGGTTTTTCCTCAATAAATTTTTATTATGGAAGAGAAAAAATGAATGAAGGATGTTTCCAAGGACCCTTTCTGATTTTATCCAAATCCCCAAATTCCCAAAGTCCAACTCTACTCCAGCAACCCTAAACCCTCACAAAGTTCACAAACCTAATTAGCCAGATTAGGCTTGGATTAAAAAGAAAGTGGTTAAGGATGGGTTCATATAATTGATACAAGGTTTTGGAATCCTTCCCCTATCTCAAAATGGTCCAAAACAACCTTTTACTTGGTACCTCCAATAAAATTTCCCACCTGCACACAACTATACATGATTGAATGGCTAAATATATATTGGGATATTTAGCCTAGGGCTTGATGCCAAAAAGACAAAAATTATAGATATTGACCTAAGCCTTTAAAATAATTACAATTACATCCCTAAATTTTATTTCCCAAGTGGTCATGAGTTTTGACTAGATAAATGCCAAGTTAGGGCTCCATTTAGACAACAAGCCTAGATTTAGGGCTTTCCTAGACTGTATTCACTAAATTGCTTATAACATGTACAAAAAAACTCCAAATGAAATAGAAAAAAATGTTCTAGAAAGAGGATTGACCAATTTATCTTCACACGGAAACCCTTCATTCCTACCAATACATACACATGTGTACACACAGTAAAATGCTCTGGAAATCTGGTTCTTTTTATTCAAAAATATATCAAAACTTTGTACACGTCTTCCAACCCTGTTGGAGAGGCTTGAACATGTTCAAATACCTTGATTCCATGGATCCAAAATAACAATGGATGGTTATGACCATTGGAAACCAAATTCAAACTTCTCGAGCAACTTTAGGGGAAAGTTTCTCAAGCAACATTTTGACAACATTGCAACTTTTGCATTTTGCAACATTTTTAACCCAATTGACTTGGAATGGATTCCTATCACCTAGACATGATCAAATATGACCAAAATGATCACATGATCAAATATGACCAAAATGATCCAAAATCAATGGGAACACAACCAAAACTACTAAAACACCTAACCACACCTACCAAATGCAAACTCAAGATCCAAGTGGACTAAGGTGTCCCAAGGTTTATAGATGTACCTTAGGCACCCTTGACCACACAAAGTGGATCAAAACACATGGAAGATGAGCTCAAGGATCCATGCCCTTATTAAAAATAAAATAAGACCCTAGAATGAAACCAAATTCTCTAAATGCACTGGGTTGCCAGCACCAAGTTTATTCATAAATCCATGAACACTAACATTTTTAGTAATTAGTTCACACCATCTTCCAACCTTCCCATCCTGTAATGGATACTCAACATTTTTAAACCTTTTTACATAGACTAATTTATGCTCAAATTCAATTGATTTATTCTCATGCAAACATTCACCTAACAATGCAAGGTTGCCACATATATCACATACACCAGAAATACATGCTTTAAAAATAAATAATTGCAAATTAGGTGGTTTACAAAACAAACCTGATACAAACACCTTTATAGTTTGAGGTGTTTATTTATACCACATTCCTACAAGATTTTTTTATTATGCATGGTAGAACATATACATTTAAATACATCATAATGGTAACAAAAATGAACATGAGTTTTGCAATAATAGGATATTTTTCCTTGTTAATTTTTATATACCAAAGTTTTCATTTTTCAAAAGATCTTTGACTAATGCTAATATATGATAACACCTTATCATCCAGTTTTTTTTACAATTCAATTTGAGTCATGTCCAATAGTTGTTTTGGATGTAGATCACAAATGTTTGAACCAAATATTTATTTAAAAAATATCTCTGGTATTAGGTGATACTCTTGTATTATTGTGTCAAAATATTTCAATCAAAGTTTTGACTTCACCATTAAGTTTGATGTCAGACCTTGGGAGTCTGCCACTAAAACTCCACAATTGTTTTTTCAGATCACTTTCAAAGTTAACTCTTCTCTTTCTAGCTCTTTTCAAAGTTTTACAACGAATATTAAGACATCCACTTATGTTAGTCATCATTCTTTTATCAGAAGTTTTTATGTTTACTAGATTTGTTGTTATAGGTCATCATATCAAATTCGTATCTTTAGAACAACTTTTCTTTCCATTTGCATCAAAGGCGCTAGAAACAGTTGATACAACTTGTTTTAAAGACTCATCCTTCTTCTTGGGTTTGACATAAATGCCTAACCTCTTCATCACTTTTCACATTTTTGTCATTTTCATTAGTTGTAACATTAGTTGACATTGAAACCCAAATTGTTTATTATATAAATATTGTCTAAACAATCTACTTGCATGTGTCCTAGTCTATCTCCGTAAAACCAAACCATGAATATTGTCTAACACAATACTGTTAATTTGAAAATGTTCATTATTTACATTATCATTCAAAGGGGTTTCTTTTTCAACTGGTGTTTCTATGTCTACATCCATATTATTAATTTCAATTGGCATTTGATTTTAAATTTCAATTGGCATTTGATTTTCCATTTCTATTTCTCTATCATAAGGATTATTATTACTAATATTTTGCATTTGATGTGCATTTTATATTTCTCTATTTTTCAGGAAGAAAATCTGTATCATATCCTTCTTGTACAATATTACAAATTTATTTATAAGAAAAAAAAGGTGGTTGTGAAGACATAACTGTATCCAAAATTGGATTAGAAGATACACCTAAGTTTTCTTCTATTGTGTTTTCTTCCTCTATTGCCCCTCTGAACACGGTAGGGAATGCTAGGTGTACTGTGCTTTGAAGAGACATATTAAGTCCCGTAATGAAATGGTGAATACGCAGTTTCTCATCCTTCATGTAATCAACATATGGAAGGAGCTTGAGAAACCAACTCTCATACTGGTTCACTGTGAGGCCTCTTTTCTAGAGATCATAGAACTCCTCTATCTGTCTCTGTCTGAAATGTTTGGAGAGATATCTCTCTCAGAATCGGGCCACAAAAGTCTCCCTAGTGAGTGTGTCAATACTCCACCTATGGACACCTCCTGCTCCCACCAAGTGGAAGCCTTCTCCCGTAGGAGATGGACTGCAAGTCTTTCCTTTAGATTACTCCCATAAGGGTGCAATCCAAAACATCACTGTAAACTATACAACCAGGCCTCTGCTACTGACCCATCAGTGGATCCCAAAAAAAAGGGTGGCTGGAGTCGTAATAACTCTTGGATCTCATCTCCAACATCTCTAGGGGGTCTCTCCCTGGCACGTATCTCATTCTCACATGGTATTACAACCTAATGAACTAACTCACCCTCCTGATCATCATGACCCTCAACAGACCTAGGTGGAGGACTCCTACTCCTCTCTCTGCTAACTGCTCTATCATTCTCTATAATATGTGCTTCCCCTTCGGGAATCTGCTACTGAACTATGGGTGGTAGTCTCTGTTGAATCACCCCAATCAGATTTTGGAGAACATCCATAATATCCAGGTTAGGGTTCTGAGGTGGTGAAGGTGGTGGTGGTGGAGGTGGTGGATCCTCCTGTCCTGCCCCCGCACGGGGAGCTCTACGACCTCTGCCTCATCAGTTAGCTCTGGTGACCACAGGCATCCTACACAATGATTTAAATTTTGATTGAGTTGAAACTGTATGCCTCTCTCTCCGATTTCCCACAGCTTTCCAAGGGCGAGGGTTAGTAGCAAAAGTTTCACAAGTGAATGCAAATCAAGTATATAATAACTACTAAACGAATAACAGAAACGTGAGCAATAAAATGTACAAATAAGAGAAAGGAAGACAAGTAAATGCAAACCCCTCGATGCTTGAAGCTTCTATTGTTTCTCTCTACTCCTTCTGAAATGTTGTTCTTGATGCTCGGTATTGGCGGGGCAGCGTCTATGACTTGAGAAGCGTCAAGAATTTGATAATTGAAATGTGTGTGTGATCGCAAGATGGCTTGAATGCTAGAACCAAACTGACATAGTAATGGCGCACAAGAGCTTAAAATCCTGGATCCTTCAAATGGTTATGAAGGGTTTATTA
>MU220035.1:135549-154654 GCA_018584345.1 Thuja plicata | reverse complement strand
CTAGGTTTCTCCCATAGGTAAAAACTAGCCCTAACCCAAGGTACCCCCTTAGGGTTAACTAATTTTGGTCAAAAATACACTCTAGGGTCACTTTTAACCCCTCCAAGGTACCCCTAAAGTTCAAATCTTATTTCCAACATGATGTAATCCCTACATGACATCTATGTTCAAGTGGAATTATTATAATATCCTATAAAGTTTGATGATTCTCGCCCAAGCCCTAATTTTACATGTCACCATCCACATGGACAACACAAGTGTCAAGTGACACCAAACAAAATACACATCACATTCACAATGACATGTCCAAACAACAACATGAATTTTAAACTATTACCACACATTCAAATTATGTTTACAAAAAAGATCACATTACAACGAGGTTTCAACCCCTTATTGGATTAAACCTTGGCTTGCTCAATTCACATGTGTTTAGCCCCGATTCTTTGAATAATTCCATGGTTCCCTTTCATGCACACTAAAATTCAAGCATCAGTAGTCCAAGATCATAAAAACACATGTAATATACATTTTCAATTCATAATTAGCAACATTAATCAATAAGCAGAATTAAGTCCCTAATTGAATTTTTCATACAGAAATGTTTAAAACATAAAAATTCCTTAATCACCATGACATAACATCCATGAAATAGTCAAGTTTAGTCATGATCTGATCTCCTCATTAATTCACTTGTCTAAACATATATAATCAAAATCAACCACCTATTCTAGGTCTAATCCATATCAAAATGTAATCCACACAATATAATCATCATCATAACATAATATCATGAGTCTCTGTCAAGATAATCAAAAGTGTATCAATGTATCAAAACATAAAGTGTCAAAGTGTGATCGAGCAGTAAAGCTATGATGGGTCGAGGTGAGGCCTCACAAAGGTTCACTAAAATTTTAATAACTTTTTTATTTTTTACATTTTTTTGGAAAATAAATTACACATCAATCTACATAGAATTTCATAGAAGATTAAAAAAAAATGTGAATTATACAATATTAATCACCATATCTCCTACTTTAAATTTCAATTCTCTTCTCTTCTTGTCTTTGTGTTGTTTATAGTTATCAAAAGTATGTTGCAACTTTTTCTGCACCTATATATGAATATCCTTCATCACTTTAGCAAAGTCTTCAGGCAAAGCACTCCTCTTCTCCATGTACCTGACATCTTTAAGTTCCAATACACCTCTAGGGTGAACACCAATATACACAATTTGGAAAGGAGTCAAATCAGTACTCCAGTTGACAGAATTATTGTAAGAAAATTCTTCTTGGGCCAGAATGGAATCTCAAGTAGCTCCATGTTTTTGAGTTATACACCTCAAAAGATTACCAAGAGACCTATTAATGACCTATTTTTTACCATCAGACTATGGGTGATATGAAAATGACAAAAAAACATCAGTTCCAATATTTTCCCACAATGTTCTCCAAAAGTGTCCCAAAAACTTAGCATCTCTATCAGATACAATTGACAAGGGTAATCCATGAATTCTATCAACTTCCTTAAAGAAAAAACCTGCTATGTGTGAGGCACCATGAGTTGTTCTACATGGTATAAAGTGTGCCATTTTAGAAAATATATCCACTACTATATAGACACTTTCAATTCTAGTTTTGGTTTTAGGAAGACCCAAGATAAAATCCATACTTATAGAATCCCAAGGCTTGGAAAGGATAGGAAATGGATGTGTGACCCTTGGCTTTCTGAAAAACCAAACAACTCTCTACATACTTCCTTACATCTATCTGCAATTTGGGCCAATAGTAGAATCTCCTCACGAGTTCTAATGTCTTATCCACACCAAAGTGCCCTGCCAAATTACCACAATGCTTCTCTTTAATAATATTCTCCCTTATGGATCCTTTAGGCACACAAAGAAAGCTTCCTTTTGAAAGTAATCCATCTTTCACAAGAAACTCTAAGAAATCAGTGTGATACCTCTTTGTCATGTCAACACAAACTTGATAGGCCTCCTTAAATTCATCATATATGGAATACATATATGGAATACATATATTTCATGGCATGAAATCCAACACTTTGTAACTCAATTGTTTGAATAGTTAAGTGCCTCCTACTAAGAACATTAGCAACCTTATTCACACTCCCTTTCTTATTCTTAATAGTGAAAGCATAGGATTGTAAGAATTCTATCCATTTGACATGTCTATGGTGAAACTTCTCATGCCTATTAAAAAAACTAAGGGCGTGATTATCAGTAAAGATTATAAATTCTTTAGGTAGCAAGTAGTGCCTCCACTTTATAAGTGACTGAACCATGGCATAGATTTCAAGGTCATAAGTTGAATACTTCTTCTTGGCTTCATTCAACTTCTCATTGAAGAAGGCAACTGATCTCCCTTCTTGGCTCAAAACCCCACCAATGGATTTATTACTTGCATCACATTCCACTGTGAACACTTTATGAAACTATTGAAGAACTAGGATGGGTTTCTCTATAATCTTCTTATTCAAAAACTCAAATTACTCATTAGCCTCATTAGTCCACCCAAAATTACATTTCCTTCCTCCTTTAATAGTATTGATGATAGGATTACATATACCACTGAAGTTTCTAATAAATTTCCTATAGAAACTACACAAACTGTTGGCTATTTTTTATGCTGCAACTACAAGGAAAACAACCTTTTCACTTTGCAATAGATATTTAAGAGAAGCCAACTCCAATTATCCACAATAGAATGAAAAAGACCAACTAACAAGGATGCAGATCTATCCTTCTACGCTTTAGGTTATGAAAAACCAAGGGGGGGCACCCTTCAACACCTTCAAATATTCTATAAGGCATCAATCAGGAAGAGACCTCACAAAGACTCAACACGACTGGGAGATACTAGGTAGCCAGCTAATCACCCATTGAACATCAACCTTGAAGTAGAGCATGAGATTGGTGCAACATAATCAATCACATAAAACATCAGATATGTCAAAGTTTATATTTAAATTTTCATAATATAGCATAAACCTAACCAGACCTGCATCTCTATAAAAGTTACTAATCCTTGACCAGTGCCTTATCCATTGGGAATATTTCAAATGAAAATATAGAAAACATGAACCAACTGCTATCAAAAACTCAAATCATGAACACAATCAATCTAGCCCAATCACTACTTATAATATCCTTCTGTAGACAAGTCAAATGAGTCTATTCCCTATCCAGAACATCATTTATTCTGATCCTAGGTCATAACTGAAAACTAATGACATATACATAGGTAACCCTATGTAGTGAATTAGAAATTCTAAAACTCACACGATTGACACCAAGGAGAGACTTGGAGTTGGAATAATTGCATTAAGTGTGATGAATCATGTACATGGCTAGATCTAATCTGAAGAATACCACTTCAATAATATGCATAACATACAAGAAATTTCTATTTTATGTAAGTACAAACTGATACAACCTCTGTTATATCCCCATTGGGACCAAAAGAAAATGAACCTCGTGGAGCTAAACCCTTTGAACTCTCCATGAAGATTCAAAAATTGGAAACCCTACACAATGGGAAGAAATAAGAATATATGGGAATAGAAAACTACTGATTCTTTATTCAACATACACCTATAATTTTCCCAAATATCTGATTTAAAAATGAAAAATACCTCCACGTTTATCTCATTCTGCAAAATAACTCTTCCTCATCACAATCCAAAATCTAATATGATTTTGAAAATAATATCTCTCTTTTCTCCTCTTTGAAAAATGCCTCCAGAACTTCCCATGAACACACAATTCCCAAGCTCAAAATTAATGAAAGACATTTCTAATGTCTTGCACATCAAATTTTACAACCTGTGCAATTTAATTTTTATCTTTGATTTTCCTACACATGCAACTTGTCATTTTAATACTTTATATTATATACTAACTTGTGAATTTTATTGATGTGCAAATTTAATTTAAATTTAATTCTTTATTTCAACCACTTCTTTTCCTAGACTACACCAGAATGCGCCACTAGTCACCCTCTAACTGGCTCTATGAAACCACCTCAGCACCTCTGTCATCTTTCTCTGTCTAATCCTCTCCCTGTCACTCTACCATGTGTCAGCTCCTGATTCATTCTATGAAACCACCTAGGTGCCTGTCATTTGCCTCATCCTCTCTTCCCTGGCCCATCACTTGGCATTGCGACATCTGTCACCTTGGCACAATGCCTCAAGGACTAACTACCCTGCATCTTCCTTCAAGCCATTATGCAAGTCATTGATTCTTCTACCTCCGTATTCATGCCCATCTTGAATTCCCTTCCTACATAGCCACCACATAATCATGCACATCAATCTACCCCGATGTCGGTCCAACCATGTGTCGATCAGGTGCAATGCCTCAATGAGATGATCTTGATCATCTTTTGGCCAAGGCATTGCACCTACCATCGATCTTGTATGCCTCAAGATGTGTGCACAATCCACTACCTCTGCCTCCATGTCACCTGTCAAGTCATCTTTATGGGCCCCATCAAAACATGGTCGTCTTCCACCTAGCTTACCATCTACCACACCATTCAAGGCACCTCCTACACGCATTTCCTAGAGCCTCCTACTCTTCCTTCAAACTACTATATGTGCGCCATATCAATTAAACACTTGAGATTACCATTTTCCCATCAATGTGGGACTAAGTTTTGTAAGTTTTTAAAGCTTTCCTCTTGCTCGCGCGACAAAAACATGTTTAGTTACTACCCCTGGCCAATGCAAAATTCCACTGGCTGAGCACACCTAAGAGTGTCTGATCCTTTCAATTCATATTACATAGCA
This sequence comes from Thuja plicata, assembly GCA_018584345.1. NCBI lineage: Eukaryota > Viridiplantae > Streptophyta > Pinopsida > Cupressales > Cupressaceae > Thuja > Thuja plicata. The sequence goes on along the minus strand of MU220035.1, from coordinate 149,842 downwards.
TGTGTTGTTCTACATAAACACTTATATCTGCCATCCCACTAACAATGTGGGACTAATGGCTTTGAAGTTTTTAAATACTCTGGTATTCTGCACCAAATTTTACCCTACTAGGATGTAGTCACCACTAAACCTGAGCACATAGAGCTTCCCACAGGCTCTAGGCTTAATTCACATTATCTTTGGAGCTCTATTCTAAATAAACACTTAAATCTCCAAACTTCCTGCGCATGTGGGATATTATTGTTTAGCAATTTCACCAAAATAGTCTGTGCAATATCCTTTCAATATAATCTGTGCAACCATTGGTGGATGGTGTGGTAGGGAAAATGTAGCAAAGCCTGTGTAAATTGACGTTAAACCTTCTATTTTCATTTACAAAAGTTCCTAAGGTTATTTTTTACCAAAAAACTTGCACAACCTCTCTATTTATGTTGTGTGCAACCTCCTTGTTAATTTGTGTGGGCTCTTTCCTTCAATTTGCAATGCTCAGACCCCTCTTTGATTTGTTTTTAATTCTTAAAAAAATCATGCGCAACATTCCACCTTGCTTGAGAAACCTCTTATTTCCATGATCATTTGCATGCATCAGAATATCATATCCTTCCTCTTGATGACCGAGTCTGTAGAACTCCATGTGCCAATATGCATTTGCATGAGGTTTGGGTTGCATAGGATTTTGTTTATAGTGCACAGGCTTTTCATTTTGTACACTGTGCAGCTCCATTCCTTTATGCATTGTGTAGACTTCTTCCAATTTTGCAGGGAGGACACATTGGTCCAACCTTCCTTATCCATGCACATTCTTCTACTTGGAATTGCACAGTCCTTTGATGGGGCATTTCATATTTATTAAGGTTTTAAAACATCTTCTTACACCCATGCGCAATCCTTCAATTGGAAAAACATACATAGTACCTACCAATGGCATTTACTTGAAATTTTCAAAAAACCCATTCCGTAGGCTCTTCCATTTATAACTGCATGTCTTACTTCATGCGTAGGCCCCCCATTGGAAAAAAACACACAACTCTTCTGAATTCACAATTATATTTTTCATTTTCAAAGTTTTTTACCATGCGCAAGCCTTAGGAGATTCACACTTTGTAAGACAAGAATCATGGGCCTTGCAAGGTAGCTGGAAAATATCCACTATCAATCAACTCTATAAAGATAGTATGCCTTTATAATCTCAAGACCTCTACTGAACAAGGTAATGGATTCATTGTAATCCTTTCTCCCAAATTCCAAATAGAATGCTGAAGAGCATCTTTAATTTACCAATTTGTAGCCCACTATGCAATTGGATCATAAAATGATTGATTGGCGGACACAACTACCAACCTTTGAAACCTTTGCATCTTAATAAAAAATATAGTAAATGACCTCTAGAATTATTCTAGAAAACTGATCAAACGACCCTGCATGACTTGGGAAAATGGAAAGCATATAACCTTACATACCAATATTCACTCTATAAAATAGATGTGCACTATGATGCCAAGGATAGGAGCTTTTGATCTCTAAAGTTGGGTATTTTCCTATTTCTGCAAATTGGCACACTGAAAATCTTCTGGAAACCCACTTTGAATCCCTTATAAAAATATCAAGCTTTGCATTGGGAGATCACCACTAGGGATGAGCACTCACTTAAGTATAATATTAGGTGTCTACAAGTATTCAACCTTATTTCAAATCAGGCGCAAGTCATCATTGACCGAAACTTTAATCATTTTGAAACACCGACAAATGCAGATGTACAAACATAATAAGCTGCCTTTGAAATCATCTTGTGAAACATATAAAACCAATGGATGGAACCTAAAAAATTTCCAAGATAATACATCTTCATTCATAGAGAATAGACAACTCACTTACTCATCATGATTGTCAAGCGACATCAAGATATTGATATGCAAAGTCGGCCTCCTGGATGACTGGTCATCCAACTCACATAAAAATGAATAAAATTCATTTGGTTTTGGTTTCACTTTCATATAGAGAAAACCAATATTAATTTAGCTCATTCTAAACATAAACTGGTCAATCAATATGAATCCTCAAAGTCAGCCTCTTACCAACTTCTGATTTCAAAATCAGTAAATTGCATAAACTTGATCTGGAATCGGGTGAGAAAATTAACCAAATGGATTGGCCTAGGTCTTAAAATCTTCATGCAAGAATGTTTCCATGTTTAAAATTTATGGGAACATTCAATTCCTCATGTAATTCAATCAGGTGCAAACTATGGGACCCCAAATTAGGGTACTTTAGTAATTCTGCAAATTACACTCTGAGAATTAGAATTAATTGTAAACCAAAAGGCTTGGGCAAACCTATCATATGAACTCACAAGGACTTGAAAGTGGAAATGGAGATTCTCTCTCATACCTACAATAACTCAGAATAATCCTTATTTCATGAGACTTAATCCGACCAAAGATACAAGTCTGCAAATTATGTCATTTGATAAAATAAGGAAATGTGCAAAATGCTGATCTTGGTAAACATCTCCAAATGGCTATCTTCAAAACATGTCAGATCTGACATCTCAAAGTTGTAACCCACTATATTTACTCCATGATAGGTGGTGCACATGTTCCCCAAGTGGTATCTCATGCACATCATTAGGTCTCTTTTTACTTGTACTCCAATTAAACCTCTTCAAAAAGTTTTTAGGGGTACACACCTTGCCTTAGAGAAACTTTTTAAATGGTCACTCCAAATTTCTGTCATATTTGAGAGTACCAGTAGTGGCTCTATCTCAGGACACATACCCTTTGCATGCATGTAGAGAATCTAGAATATCTTTGTGAAGCAGACCACTCAAAATCAGTCAAACTTTTTCTCAATTTCCCAAAACTGAGCTCCTTATTTAAAACTCAAAAAATCGAACACACAACTGAAAAGAAAGAAACTATAAAACATACACACTATTTAAAAATGGCCCATAGTCATGAAACTGAAATCATCACTTATCTCTTTTAAATTTTTTATTCTCATCATTCAGCAGTATGATCATTCTATAAAACTTCTTTCCAAGCAATCGACCATTCTGAATTTTTTTGCATAATTGATGCCACTATCACACTTCTCACTGTCATTACACCTATTATCTTGTGGCATAAAAAAAATCATGCATTGGATGAAAAGATCCATAATCTAAAAAATATCCTTTGTACTGAAAGCAGGGTGAACATTCATATGAGACATGATGTCCTTCGTTATCAATCCCCTTGACATGCTCAAAAAATACTCAACCGGCTGCAGTAGAAATTTAAAACATTCAAGTTCAACCACATAACCAGCATCATGATAATTTACCTCAGTAGCTATTTGGATATCAAAGGAAATATTCTCACACTCAATCCCATGCATATTACACCAAGATTCAGGGGAATGATTTTGAATTGTAACTTCTGATTTTAGATTTGGTTCATCATGGGAATCTTCATCCATTTCCAAGCTACAAGGATCTTAAAAATCAACACTAGAGGCAGATTGATCATTAGAGAAGGATATTAAATCAGGCATTTCATCCTAGTCCCAATATTTATTCTTTTCATAATCTAATATAACATTTAAATCAACTAAATTTTCAACTATGTCCTCATACAAAGGATTAGAAACCACATGGAAACCCTTCTCAAAATATGAATAGCAAATCATTGGCTGACTAAAATCTACTTTTTCATCAAAGAGTGGGTTAAAAACTTCATTATATCCACAATCAATTTCAATATCACAATGATCTTTAGCAATGAAAGAAAAATCTAAATCAACATCATCAAAATTCAAACCACATTGATCCCTGTGAGTTTGAGAAGATAGCAATTATAGCCATGATTTTCAAATAGAAAATCCTCATTGGTTTCAACAAAACTTGCAAGTATGTTCTAATCACTTAGGGATTCAATCTTTTCAGACATATACATTGGATTAAGCATACCTTTCTGATGAGAATGCTGAAAAGGAAAGGCACCAAATGTGTCAAGGAGCTCTTGTGCTGAAAAATCACATACATAATCAATTGCAAGATTGGATTCATGCATACACACATAAATTTGGTCTTGATAGACAACATCTAGGACACATAAAGGTGGAGTAAACACATGCTGAGGCTTATCCACTCCTTCTGAGTACATTATACAACTTGTTGGCTCAACATTAGCCTGACGAGAAATATAACTAGCATTGCTAGGAGATACATAAGACAATTTTATAACTGGAGCAACATGTTGATAAGTATCTGAATTAATATCTATAGCATTGTCAGCATATTTATCACTTACATGATCATCACTAGAAGGTTGTCTTTGAACCTCTAATTCTGAAATAATCTCATCTATTACTTTCTCTTTTATCTCTGCCTCAACTAGAGAGTGAATGTGCGTAGAAGAGTCAGCAAAAAAATCATATTGGTTGTTAAAATATGCATTCTCAATCTGATTTATATCAGTTATCAATGTGTTAGTTGGGGAAAAAAACTTACCCAAATTCTAACAACTCCATGGAACCTCTAAACTTCTATTTTCAGCCCCATATGCATTCCCATGAGAAGTTGTATTTTCAGATTTATGACATCTCATGAAACAAAACTTCATCATTCCTTCAATGTCCCTCACCATCTGATGCAGGAGCATCTTGGGTCCTTGGAAATCCTTCTCAACCAAAAAGATGTTTTCTTTTGCTTTGTAGTTTTTTCTTTTGTTGCTTGGGTTCTTTCTTTACCGATGGATTTTGATGATCTCTTTACCAATGGGTTTTCTGATGCTCAGGTATGTCCTTACTGGCGGATGCTAATTTTCAGTTATCATCTTCCCAAGATGTTTATCCTAATCTGGCCGACTTCTACATTTAATTTTCATTGCTGAATTAATGAGGGGTCTCTCATTGGGATCTATGTGGACCTAAATCTAGGTCCCTGTTAGTAATTTGAGCGCCGACCTCTTTGGTGGACTCTTGTATATATTCTTTTGTATGTTCTTATTTTAGGACAGTTTTAGAGAAAGAAAGAAAATGTTTGGATATTGAGATTGAAGGTCTGTGATCTATTTTGTATGAAGGTCAATCTATAATTCATTATTAGATATGGCCAAAACTAGGAAGGCCTACAGCCTGGAATGTAATGATTTTGAACAAATTAATATAAAGGATCTATGTTGTTTCTCTTCTCACTATGTTGTTTGGCTTCCACATTAGTTTTGTAAGGTGGTTTGGTAGTTGGGAGAGCCTATAGGCCCTAGATCCTTGCCACCCTTGCATCAGGTGGTATCAGAGCATTGGTGAGATCTAAGTTCCTTCTTGCAAACACTAACCCTAGTTGGTATTTTTGTGGGGTAGTAGATTGCAATCTGACCTACAATTGTAGAGGGATTCAAGATGGTTCATGGGAGAGGAGTGCAAATCCAAGTCTAGCTTATATGCTTAGACAAATGGCTTCTAGATTGTAAGTTTTTGAGACAACCCAGTGTGGAGGAAGACATCTTGATAATGTTAGTGATGATGAAATTGAAGAGGTTCAAGGTGAAGCTGCACCTACACCTATGATGAATCAGGAAGAAGAGAGATTCCTGACAGCCTTGACAAGTTTTGAATCCACACCTCAATTTAATCCTCCTGAGTATTGTGTAAAGTTGGATTTTAATGAATTAATTGACTGGATGAAAGAGATGGAAAAATATTTTGAATACAAGAATATATTAGAGGATAAGAAGGTGAATAGTGCAAGCACAAAGCTAAAAGTCCATGCATCCCTATGGAGGGAATATCTGCAATTGGATCGAAATAATAAAGGTAAAGACAAAATCAAGGTATGGGATAAGATGGTGAACAAATTAAAAGGAAAATTTCTACCTTGTGATTATCAGATTAACCTAATCAGGAGAATGCAAATCTTGAAGCGGAAGGATAAACATGTAAAATACTATACTAAGGAATTTTATAGATTGGTCATCAGATCTAGACATGTTGAGGATGAAGTGGAAATAATAGAAGTATATCTGAATGGATTGAGAAGTTATATACAAGATGGGATCTGTTTGGTCAAGATGGAAAGCATTGAGGAGGCATATCAATTTTCTCTGAAGGGTGAGGAGAAGCTAAACAAAAGATATGAACAAAGACAAAGAGGTAGAGGTGATGAATTCCCTAGAGGAAGAGGTAGATCTCATGGTGAAAAAGATAGATTTGAACCAGAAAAGTCAATTTTAGACATATCTCAAGACAAAGGAAAGGTTGAATGGAAAGGTGGAAGTTCATACTGAGGAAGAGGTAATTACTCCAGAGGTGGTTATAGCAGAAAGAGATTCCAAGTAACTTATTACAATTGTAGTGAAGAAGGACATAAATCCTTTGAATGTACACATGCAAGAAAGAAAGGCAGTAGTAGTAGAAATCCATTGATGCAAGAGGAGTCACCAAATGAAGCTGAGAAGGAAGGAAATCTCATGATCTAAAGAATACTATGGAATGAGAAGGATAAGATTGATCTGATCAGGAAAATTTTGTTCAAGACTAGATGTAGAGTTGTAGACAAATTTTGGAAGGTAATTGTTGACAGTGGAAGCTCGAAGAATCTGGCATCTAAAGAAATGGTTGCAAAGTTGCAGTTGGAGAGGATGAAACATCTGAATCCCTATCAGATCTCATGGATCAAGGAATAACATACATTAATGGTGAGTGAACAATGTTTTGTGAATCTAAAAATTGGAGAATATTATGATAAGGTGTTGTCTGATATTATACCTATGGATTGTTGTTATATTTTGTTGGGTAGACCTTGGCAATATGATAAACATGCTATACATGATGGAAGATTGAATATATATTCTATTTGGTTTGATGATAAGAATCAAGTTATGTTACCTTTGGTTGAAGAATCTGTTGGTGAGATATGTACATCTGTGAAAGTTTGTCTGATGGAAGGTAGAAAATTTGTTAAGGATTTGAAAAGAAATGATATTTGTTATGCTTTGATTCCTAACAAACTGAGTAAGAATACCAAAAGTGAAGTTCCTGTAGAAGTTGAAAAGTTACTCACTGAGTACAAGGAGACAATTTTAGATAATGTAAGTAATGGTTTTCCACCAATGATAGATATCAGTAATTGCATGGATATGACTCCTAGAGCTAATTTAGTAAACAAAGCACCACATCAGTTAACACCGACAGAGAATGAAGAGCTTAACTGACAAGTTCATGAATTGTTGAATAAAGGTTTGATCTAAGAAATTTTGATTCCATGTGTAGTACTTGTTGTGTTGGCACCTAAGAAGAATGGAGAATGGAGGATGTGCATTGATTCTAGAGCAATTAATAAGATCACAATGAAGTATAGGTTTCCTATACCGATAATGGATGACATAATGAATTGTTTCAGTGGAGCAGAATATTTCACCAAAATTGATTTGAAAAGTGGGTATCATCATATCAAAATTAGAGAAGATGATGAATGGAAGACTTCTTTCAAGACAAAGAAAGGTTTGTATGAGTGGTTGGTTATGCCTTTTGGTTTAACTAATGCATCGGGTACTTTTATGAGGCTAATGAATGAAGTTTTGAAGAAAGTATTGAATAAATGTGTGATTGTATACTTGGATGATATTCTTATATTCAGTAAGAATAGAGAAGAGAATTTGATGCATATAAGGAAAGTGTTGCAGATATCAAAACAGGAAAATTTGTTGATAAATCTGAAAAAGTGTTCCTTCATGAAAGAAGAGCTTGTGTATTTGGGTTTTTTGATTTCATCTGATGGATTGAAGATGGATCCAGAGAAGGTTGAAGCTATACTGAATTGACCTACACCTGAAAATGTCACTAAGGTAAGATCATTTCATGGATTGGAAATTTTTTACAAGAAGTTTATCAGAAATTTCAGTTCTATTTGTAATTCTATGACTGAGACGATGAGAGGAGCCAAAAGAGAATTCAAGTGGACACATGGAGCTGTTAAGAGTTTTGAGACTTTAAAATTGAAAGTTTTTGAATTACCTATATTAGCATAACTTGATTTTAATAAGGTATTTCAAGTGGAATGTGATGCAAGTGGAAGTTCAATTGGAGCTATATTGACTCAAGAAGGTAAACCTGTTCCTTTCTTTAGTGAAAATTTGAATGATGCAAAGAGCAAATATTTTGTCTATGATCAAGAGTTCTCTGATATTGTTCAAGCTATGAAGAAATAGATACATTGGTTGATGCCAAATGAATTTGTGTTGTATACTGATCATAAGGCATTATAGTATTTGGGTAGTCAAAATAAGTTGCATCAGAGACATATGAAATGGGTAGAGTATTTGCAGAGTTTCCCATTTTTGATTAGCATAAGAGTGGAGTTTCTAATAGAGTTGTTGATGCACTGAGTAGAAGAAGATCTTTATTGACTTAAATGAGAATTGGAGTTCTTGGTTTTGATGACATGAAGAATTTGTATGAAAGTGATCCTGATTTTTCTGAGTAGTGGAGAGTGTGCAGAGAACCTAACTCAAATCAATCAAGTAAGTATGAAGACTATTTCATTTAGGAAGATATGTTGTTCAAAGGTATTTAGTTGTGTATACTGAGAGGATCAATGAGAAATAATTTGATTAACGAGAAACATAGTAGTGGATTAGCTGGAAATTTTGGTATTAAAAAAACATTGAGTTTGCTGATATTTTTGGCCTTAGTTGTATAAGGATGTTCAGAAATTTGTGAAAAGCTATGGAATTTGTTAAGTGGAAAAAGGAGTGAGTCAGAATACTGGTTTGTATACACCAATTACTGTTCTTGAGAAAACTTGGAGTGATATCAGCATGGATTTTGTTCTTGGCTTACCTAGAACAACAAGAGGTAATGATTCTATATTTATTGTTGTGGATAGATTTTCTAAGATGACACATTTCATACCATGTAAGAAAACATTAGATGCACTACATATAGAAAATATTTTCTTTAAGGAAATTGTCAGATTGCATGGATTATCGAGGAGTATCATCTCTGACCGAGACAGTAAGTTTGTTAGCTATTTTTGGAGAATACTTTGGAAGAAGTTGGATACTGAGTTGAATTTTAGTTCTACATTTCATCCATAGACTGATGGAAAAATAGAGGTTGTAAACCAAAGTTTTGGTAACTTGTTGAGATGCTTAGTTGGAGACACACCAGGCAATTGGGATTTGATGTTGGCACAAGCAGAGTTTGCATACAATAATTCAGTGAACAAAAGTACTGGAAAGACACCTTTTTAGATTGTTCATGGAATACAACTGAGAGATATATCATACTTAAGAGACATTCCTGGAGAAGAGAAAATAAATTTTGAAGCAAAGGAATTTGCATAATTTATGATGACATTGCATGAAGATGTAAAACAAAAACTGGAGAAAAGCAATCAGAAATACAAAGATAGTGTAGACAGATCAAGAAGACATAAAACATTTGAAGTTGGTGATGCAGTGATGGTTCATCTAAAGAAGGAGAGGTTTCATATTGGCACATATGGTAAACTGAAGATGAAGAAATTTTGTCCTTGCAAGATACTAAGAAGATTTGACAATGGAAATTCTTATGAAGTTGAATTAGTTGATGACATGGATATATCACCTATATTCAATATTTTAGACTTGTATGAATATCATGGACCTGATGAAGAAGTGGAAGTACCAAGTGATTATCCTAAGAAGCAGAAAGAGGAAGTTGAGAAGATTGTGAAACAGAGAGTTGGCAAAAGTACAAGAGGAAAGGAATACATGGAATATATGGTAAAGTGGAAGAATAGACTGATTGAGATCTCATCTTGGATTTCTCAATCTAAGTTGGATTCATTTCAGGTTGGACCTGATACATGATTCGGGGAATTATTTCTTGTAACCCTAGGTGTCTGATGCAGGAGCATCTTGGGTCCTTGGCAATCCTGCTCAACCAAAAACATGTTTTCTTTTTCTTTGTAGTTTGTCTTTTGTTGCTGAGGTTCTTTCTTTACTGATGGATTTTAGTGATCTCTTTACCAATGGGTTTTCTGATGCTTGGGTATGTCCTTACCGATGGTTGCTGATTTTTGGTGATCATCTTCTTGAGATGTTTATCCTGATCTGGTTGACTTCTACATTTAATTTTCATTGCTGAATTAATGTGGAATCTCTCATTGGGATCTATGTGCACCTAAATCTGGGTCCATGTTAATAATTTGAGCACTGACCTCTTTGTTGGACTCTTGTACATATTCTTAAATTATATGTTCTTAGTTTAGGGCAGTCTTAGAGCAAGAAAGAAAATGTTTGGATATTGAGATCAAAGCTCTGTGATCTCTATTTTTTGAAGGTCAATCTATAATTCATTGTTATATATATGGCCAGAACTAGGAAGGCCTTAGAGCTTGGCCTGTAATGATTTTGATCAAATTAAAATAAAGGATCTCTATTGTTTCTTCTCTCACTATGTTGTTTGGATTCTGCATTAGTTCTGCAAGGTGGTTTTGTAGTTGGGAGAGCCTATAGGCCCCATCTCCTTGGACCCCTTGCATCACCATCTGACGTGCTTGATATAAATTCTGAGGCTATTTATCTCTCAGCTTGTAACTCATCTTTGTATCAAATGCACACAAGTATACAATCAAAGCCATGGCATCTTGGGGTCTACACTTCTCAGGAATTTTCTTCAATATCTTCATAAATCTAAGATTAAAATTAGACACTAGCTCCTCATTTCCAATATGATTATCAAATAAATCAGCGATTAAGTCATATTCATTAACCCATTCTTTGAACTATTCATTGAATGCTACTTCCAATTCTTTCCATGAGCTGATAGATTGTGGCAACAAAAATGAGAACCAATCTCTTTCCTCATCCATTAAAGATTGTGCAAACAACTTCATAATGATATCCTCATGAACAACATCAAAATCCTCTATCATATTAATGAACTCATTCAAATTCTTCTCAGCCAATTCCTCTTTAATACCACTAAATTTAAGCAAGTGTTTTTTGATTTTAGATGGAAAAAGATTAGGCTAACCTGAAATGCCATTGAAATTTAAGGCTGCATATAACTTAATGCTGAAACCATGTCTACTACATTGTTGTAACATCTTATTGGGAATGGTTACATTTAACATACACAAGGCTGGAAATAATCAAAGTACATTCCCACATGGCTCCATAAACACTTCAATTTGACAAAAAAGAGCTTGACCAAAATTTGAAAACCATTTGCATACCATATCCAAAGATACAAGATGAAACTAACAACAAGGTAGTATGAAAAGAATACTTAAATACTTTTCCCTTTCAAAAAGTGTCGATATCACTTGATAGGGAAACTATTCATAAAATATTCTCATGGAAAGAACTTTTCCCATGAAAATTAAAATACCTGACACACATTGTAGTGGCTACAAAATTCTAGACTAAAGTCACCTTCACACCTTCCAATAAATATTTTGTAGAGTCACCACCTCCTTTTGGAGGACAAAAAACTTGAAACTGCTAAGATGTAATCCCAACTCAAATTCTCTTCACACTTTGCATTTAAACATTATGATTTTCATGATGGGGGAGCACTACATGGTCATTGATTTCTCCATTGGTGTCCACTCCTTGAAAAATTAGAAGCTCACCCTGTTGTTCTTTGGGATGTTGCTTCACCTCAAGATCTTGTGACTTATTTTCTTATCTTGTATCTATTTAAAATAGATTATTGATTCAACGTTGTTGCAGAGATTGGAGTCGCCACCCAATACAAATTAAGAAATATTATTATGAGAGCTTTTAAGGACAAACCCTTTGCAAAATCATCATTACAAGATAAAAATAACTCCTCACAAGACATGAATTCTTGGACCAAAATATATCAGACACAGAACAATATCCTTTGAGCCCCATAACATGAAAATAACTCTTTAACTCTATGCAATTCTGGACAAACTTAACTAGAATAAAAATCAAGAAGGCAAGGAGCCAAGATAAACTAAAACCTTATTAATTATACAATTAATACTCAATCCCTAGTAGAGTCACCACTTTTTGGTTGTTTTTTATGCTACAAATACAAGAACAACAACCTTTTCACTTTGCGATAAATATTTAAGAGAAGCCAGCTCCAATTATTCACAATAGAATGAAAAGGACCAACTAACAAGGATGTGGATCCATCCTTCTATACTTTAGGTTCTACAAAACTAAGGGGGGACACACTTCAACACCTTCAAATATTTAGTAAGGCATCAATCAGGCAGAGATCTCACAAAGGCTCAACACGACTGGGAGATACTAGGTAACTAGCTAATCACCCATTGAACGTCGACCTTGAAGTGGAGCATGAGATTGGGGCAACATAATCAACCACATAAAACATCAGATATGTCAGAGTTTATATTTAAATTTGTAGAATATAGAATAAATGTAACCAGACATGCATCTCTATAAAAGTTACAAATCCTTGATCAATTCTTTATCCATTAGGCATATCTCAAATGCAAATATAGAAAAAATCAACCAACTACTGTCAAAAACTCAAAGCCATGAACACAATCAATCTAGCCCAACCACTACTTATAAAATCCTTCTATAGACAAGTTGAATGAGTCTATGCCCTATCCAGAACATCATTTAATATGAACCTAGATCATAATTGAAAACTAATGACATATACATAGGTAACCCTATGTAGTGAATCAAAAAATCCAAAACACACATGATTGACACCAAGGAGAGACCTGAAGCTAGAATAATTGCATTAAGTGTGGTGAATTATGTACATGTCCCAATCTTATCTAAAGAATACCACTTCTATAATATACAAAAGAAACAAGAACTTTCTATTTTATGTAAATAAAAATTGAGACAACCTCTGTTATATCCACATTGGTACCAAAAGAAAATGAACCTCATGGAGTGAAACCCTGTTGAACTCTCTATGAAGGTTAAGAAATTGTAACCCCTACACAATGAGAAGAAATTAGAATATATGGGAAGAGATAACTCTTGATTATATATTCAATAGAAACCTTTCCTTTTCCAAAATATCTAATTTAAAAATGAAAAATATCCCCACTTTTGTCTCATTCTGCAAAATAACTCTTCCTCATCACAACCCAAAATCTGATATTATTTTGAAAATGATATCTCTCTTTGCTCCTCTTTGAAAACTACCTCCAGAAATTCCCATGAACACACATAATTCCCAATCTCAAAATTAATAAAAGATATTTCTAATGTCTTGCACATCAAATTCTACAGCCTGTGCAATTTAATTTTTATCTTTGATTTTCCTGCACATGCAACTTGTCATTTTAATACTTTATTTTATATACTAACTTGCACCTTTTATTGGTATGTAGATTCAATTTCAGTTTAATTCTTTATTTCAACCACTTCTTTTCCTAGATTGCACAAGAATGCACCATGTGTCACCCTCTAACTGGCTATGTGAAACCACCTCAACACCTGCATCATCTTTCTTTGCTTTGTCCTCTCCATGTCGCACTACCACATGTCACCTCCTGATTCATTCTATGAAACCACCTAGGTTCCTATGTTAGTTGCCTCATCCTCTCTACCCGGGCCAACCACATTGCACTATGCCACGTGTTGGCTGGGTGCAATGCCTCAATGACTAACTACCCTGCATCTTTCCTTCCTACCATTATGCTAGTCGTTGATTCTTCTACCTCAAGATTTGTGCCCATCTTGGAAGCCCTTCCTACGCGGCCACCACATCACTATCCACCTTAATCTTCCTTGCTGTCATCCCTGCCACATGTGATCAGGCGCAATGCCTCAATGAGATGATCTTGATCACCTTTCAGCCAAGGCATTTCACCTACCATCGATCCCTTGCACCTCAGGATATGTGCACAATCTACTACCTCCTCCACCACATCACCTTCAAGGTCATCTTTGAGGGCCCCATCAAAAATTGTTTTTCTTCTGCCGAGCTAGTGATGGGGAGGTCACCTAACTCTCTGAAATTCCTACTCTCTTCTAGGAATCTCACCTGGAATCCTATTCAATTCAGGACTCTCTAGACTCACCCTTGAGTCTCTTAGGGCTACTCTCAGACCCTAACCAGACGGACTATTCTGTTCCCTCTATCCTAGGTTCCCTACCCACCAAAATGTATTACTCCTCACTATATCTCACTCTTCATGACTGAATTCATTACAGTCATGCTTGTTCTGATTTCTCTATCTCTTCTACAAGTCTCTCTAGCCGGACCATAGGCTCGCCTAGGACTTGTTTGCAAACTTGAATAGCTTCTCATCTAACACAAATACAGAAACAAACATAATGTACAAGGTGGATGCTTCTTG